>JAAAWK010000858.1:0-218123 GCA_022496015.1 Hordeum marinum
ACTCTATCAATGATCGCCTCTTGTGGAAGGGTAATTCCCAACTCAGCTAGACGGTTTGAATATCCAGACATTCTGAGTATATGCTCACTGATAGACCCGTTCTCCTCCATCTTGCAAGCATTGAATTTATCGGAGGTCTCATACCTCTCGATCTGGGCATTCTTCTGAAAAATAAACTTCAACTCCTGGAACATCTCATATGCTCCATGACATTCAAAACGTCTTTGAAGTCCCGGTTCTAAGCCATGCAATATTGCACACTGAACTATTGAGTAGTCTCCAGCACGAGCCTCCCAAGCGTTCTTAACGTCTTTGGAGGTCATGTCTTCTGGTTGGTCACCAAGCGGTGCATCAAGGACATATTGTTTCTGGGAAGCCGTAAGGATAATCCTCAGATTATGGGCCCAATTAACAAAGTTACTTCCGTCATCTTTCAACTTAGCTTTCTCTAGGAATGCATCAAAATTCAGGGGTGCTACTGCGCGAGCCATTGATCTACAACATAAATATGCAAAGGTTACTAAGACTATTATTCAAGATAATGAGTTTTGTTAATAAAATTACTAAAGTTCCCACTCAAATTGACATCCCTCAGGTCATCTGAGTGTCACATGATCCAATTCACCAACTCAAGTCCGATCATCACGTGAGTTAAGCTGGTTGCAATGGTGAACATCATTATGTTGATCATATCTACTATATGACTCATGTTCGACCTTTCGATCTCTTGTGTTCCGAGGCCATGTCTGTACATGCTAGGCTCGTCAAGTTTAACCCGAGTGTTCTGCACGTGCAAATCTGGCTTGCACCCGTTGTATGTGAACGTAGAGTCTATCACACCCGATCATCACGTGGTGTCTCGACACGACGAACTTTCACAACGGTGCACACTCGAGGAGAACACGGTTCATCTTGAAATTCAAGAGAGGGATCACCTTATAATGCTACCGTCGTACTAAGCAAAACAAGGTGCATAAAAGGATTAACATCTCATGCAATTCATAAGTGACATGATATGGCCATGAACTTGTGTTTAAGATCTCCATCTTCGAAACACCGGCATGATCTCCATCGTCACCGGCACAACACCATGATCTCCATCAATGTGTTGCCATTGGGGTTGTGGCGCCAACCCTGCTTCTACTTCCATTGCTACCTCCTAGCGATAAAGTAAAGCATTACATAGCGCTTAATGATTGACACGCAGGTCATACAATATTTAAAGACAACCCTATGGCTCCTGCCGGTTGCCGTATTCACCGACGTGCAAGTCGTGAAAATCTATACATCACATGATCATATCATACATCACATATATCTCATCATGTAATTGGCCATATCACATCACAAAATACCCTGCAAAAACAAGTTAGACGTCCTCTAATTGTTGTTGCATGTTTTACGTGGCTGCTACGGGTATCTAGCAAGAACGATTCTCACCTACGCATTAACCACAACGGTGATACATAGATTGCTTTTCAACCTTCTCAAGGACCGCCTTTGTCGGATCAGATCCAACTAAAGTGAGACAAACTGTCACCTGCAAGCCATCTAAGCAACAAGTTGCGTCAAGGGAACCGGTCTCTCATAAGCGTACGAGTAATGTTGGTCTGGGCCGTTTTATCTCACAATTCCGCTGAACCAAAATCCGACCAAGGGAGGAAGCAATCTAAGCATCAACGCCCACAAACCTTTTGTGTTCTACTCGAGATCTCATCGAACCATCAACCTAGCTCTGATACCACTGTTGGGGAACGTCGCATGGGAAACAAATTTTTTCCTACGCACACGCAAATCTATCCATGGTGATGAGCATCTACGAGAGGAAGAGTGGATCTATGTACCCTTGTAGATCGCTAAGTGGGAAGCGTTAAGAAACGCAGTTGGTGTAGTCGTACTTCTTCGCGATCCAAATCGCCGAGTGTCCCGCGATCTAATCACGAACCGTCCCGCGAACCAATCACGAACCGTCCCGTGATCTCGTCACGATCCATCCCGCGATCCGATCACGAACGTCCCGTGGCCTTGATCACGATCCTTCTGATCTAGTACCGAACGTACGACACCTCCGCGTTCAGCACACGTGCAGCTTGATGACGATCTCCACCGTCTTGATCCAGAAAGAGGAGGTGGAGAGGACAGAGAGTTCACCGGCAGCGTGACGGCGCTCCGGTGATGGTGGTGGTGGAGCAATTCCGGCAGGGCTTCGCCTAAGCACCGCGGAAAACTAATCTAGAGGAGCACCGGTGGAACGGGTAGCACATGGCCGTAATTTCTGCCAAAACCCTAGCTATTCCACTAGTATATATAGGAGGAGAGGAGAGGAGAGGAAGCCAAGGCCTCTATGGTTCGGCCGGCTAGGAGGAAGGTGGAATCCTATTCCACCTCCAATCCTAGTTGGAGTAGGATTGCCTCCTATTGGCTGATTTTTGCCTTTTTCCTTTAGCCTTTTTCTCTCCTGCGCCATAGGCCTTCTAGGCTGATTTTCCAGCCCACTAAGGGCTGGTTAATACTCTCCCACAGCCCATGGTCCCTCTAGGGTCGAAATACCCCTCCCGGAGGCCTCCTGGTACACTACCGGCACTCCCGGTACACTACCGATGAGCCAGAAACTTTTCCGGCGACCAAATTGGGACTTCCTATATATGAATCTTTACCTCTGGACCATTCCGGAGCTCCTCGTGACGTCCAATATCTCATCTGGGACTCCGAACAACCTTCGGTTACCACCATACATAACTCTACACTATCGAAACGTCACTGAACCTTAAGTATGCAGACCCTGCGGGTTCGAGAACTATGTAGACATGACCGAGACACCTCTACGGTCAATAACCAATGGCGAGACCTGGACGTCCACATTGGTTCCTACATATTCTACGAAGATCTTTATCGGTCGAACCTCTATGTCAAGGATTCAGTTAATCCCGTATAACGTTCCCTTTGTTCTTCGGTATGTTACTTGCCCGAGATTCGATCGTCGGTATCTCCATACCTAGTTCAACCTCGTTATCGGCAAGTCTCTTTACTCGTTCCGTAATACAAGATCCTGCAACTAACAATTAGTCACATTGATTTCAAGGCTTATTGTGATGTTGCATTACCGAGTGGGCCCCGAGATACCTCTCCGTCACACGGAGTAACAAATCCCAGTCTCGATTCATGCCAACTCAACAGAAACCATCGGAGATACCCGTAGAGCACCTTTATAGTCACCCAGTTACGTTGCAACGTTTGATACACACAATGCACTCTTCCGATATCCGTGAGTTGCATGATCTCATGGTCATAGAAACATATACTTGACATGCGGAAACAGTAGCAATAAACTGACACGATCATATGCTACGTTTGTAGTTTGGGTCTTGTCCATCACATCATTCTCATTCTCCTAATGATGTGATCCCGTTATCAAATGACATCACATGTCAATGGCTAGGAAACCCTGACCATCTTTGATCAACGAGCTACTTTACTCGAGGCATACTAGGGACACAATGTTGTCTATTTACCCACACATGCAATGTGTTTTCGATCTCTACAATTATAGCATGGATAATAAACGATTATCATGAACAAGGAAATATAATAGTAAACACTTTATATATTGCCTCTAGGGCATATTTCCAACACTAGCACGAGCGCAAGGCGCTGCGTTGACCGGCCGCTGCCTCCTGGGCTTACACCTCCCTCAGCCCAGCGGTGCACCCGTGCACCGACCGGCCCACAGGCCCTAGGTGAGCAGCTCCCCGCTATCCCTCGCCCATGCACATGTTCGCTATCCTGCGCCCAGTGCCCTGTCCAGATTTGGCCCGTTAGTGGTTTTTTTACCCTGCTGCGATTTTGCTAATTAACCAGTGTTTTTAAATTATAGAAAAACCCCTGTTTTTAAAATGTTAATAACTTTTAATCCGGGCATCACACGTAAAAACTTTGAACATGTAAAATGTGTAGAATTTCATCTATTTTCACAATAATCAACTTTCATCTCTGTTTAAAGCTTTTTAAACTTGCTGTTTGCATCGTTTAGCGCATAGGCCATATTAATCTTAATTGTTTAATAACTTTTAAACCGTAGCTCCGTTTAAAATTGTTCCTTATAGGTAACTTGACTAGTTTTTCGTGTAGAATCCCATGGTAGTATTTATACTGATTTTTAACCACCCTAAAATTGTGTTATTTCAGACCTGGTCCGAAACCGTAAATAACATATGAGGTGGTTTCGGAAGTTTGATAGTTTGCTTCCGGCCTCATTTAATATGCCTAGTTGTTGTAGTTGTTTGTGCTTCGCCGTTTGCCATGTTAATCAACCTTTAATATTGCTATGTAAACCGAGAGTGAACTAAATAATTAAGCGTGGAGTTTCGTTGATATGCTACTCGTTGCATATCGAACTCCATTTAACGTGTAGTAGTTGTTTGATGTGATTTGCCGTGCTATGCCATGCCTTGCATATTTAACCGGACATGCATCATATCATTTGTGCATCATGTCATGCATATGTGTGGTGAATCGTGTGTTGATTGTTGTTTCTTTCGGTTTGTTTCTTCTCGATAGAGTTTCCGAACCGTTCAGAGTGTGAGGATCCGTTCGACTACGTTGCCTCGTCTTCTTCATGTACTTGTTCTTCTTCAGAGCGGGATCTCAGGCAAGATGACACATTTCCTTGGATACCATTACTATCATTGCCATGGTAGTTGTCCCGTCTTTTATCGTTATGTCTCACTACCTACCACTTGTTTGATAAGCCTCCCAACATTACCTTGATAAGCCTCTAACCTCTCCACAACCCAGCAAAACATTGTTTGGCTATGTTACCACTTGCTCAGCCCTTCTTATAGCGTTGCTAGTTGCAGGTGCAATTGCTTCCATGTGTTAACATGGACATTCTTTGTTATATCACAATATTGTTGCTATTTAATTTAATGCACATATATACCTGGTAAAGGTGGAAGGTTTGGCCTTTTGCTTGGTGTTTTGTTCCACTCTTGCCACCCCTAGTTACTTGTGAACCGGTGTTATGTTCCATAAATGAGCGCTCCTAACTGTTGGAAATATGCCCTAGAGGCAATAAGTAAAGTGTTTATTATTATATTTCCTTGTTCATGATAATCGTTTATTATCCATGCTATAATTATCCCTAAACAGTGGTATCAGATCTAGGTTGATGGTTCGATGAGATCTCGAGTAGAACACAAAAGGTTTGTGGGCATTGATGCTTAGATTGCTTCCTTCCCTGGTCGGATTTTGATTTACCAGTATTGTGAGATGAAGCGGCCCGGACCAACATTACTCGTACGCTTACGAGAGACCGGTTCCCTCAACCGTAACTTGTTGCATAGATGGCTTGCGGGTGACAGTTTGTCTCACTTTAGTTGGATCGGATCCGACAAAGGCGGTCCTTGAGAAGGTTGAAAATCAATCTATGTATCACCATTGTGGTTTTTGCGTAGATGGTAATTGTTCTTTCTAGATACCCATAGCAGCCACGTAAAACATGCAACAACAATTAGAGGACGTCTAACTTGTTTTTGCAGGGTATGTTTTGATATGATATGGCCAATTACATGATGTGATATATGTGATGTATGAGATGATCATGTGATGTATAGATTATCACGACTTGCATGTCGATGAGTACGGCAACCGGAAGGAGCCATAGGGTTGTCTTTAATTATTGTATGACCTGCGTGTCAATCATCAAGCACTATGTAATGCTTTACTTTATCGCTACGGTAGCAATAGTAGTAGAAGCATGTTGGGCGCGACAACCCCGATGGCGACACGTTGATGGAGATCAATATGATGGAGATCATGGTGTCATGTCGGTGACGATGGAGATCATGCCGGTGTTTTCATGATGGAGATCAAAAGCACAAGATCATGGTCGTATCATGTCACTTATGATTTGCATGTGATGTTAATCTTTTTATGCACCTTGTTTTTCTTAGAACGACGGTAGCATTACAAGGTGATCCCTCACATAATTTCAAGATAAATTGTGTTCTCCCCGAGTGTGCACTGTTGCGAAAGTTCATCGTGTCGAGACACCACGTGATGATCGGGTGTGATAGACTCAATGTTCACATACAACGGGTGCAAGCCAGATTTGCACGTGCAGAACACTCGAGTTAAACTTGACGAGCCTAGCATGTACATACATGGCCTCGGAACACAAGAGACCGAAAGGTCGAACATGAGTCATATAGTAGATATGATCAACATAATGATGTTCACCATTGAAGCCACCTTAACTCACGTGATGATCGGACTTGAGTTGGTGAATTTGGATCATGTGACACTCAGATGACCTGAGGGATGTCAATTTGAGTGGGAGCTTTATTAGTTTTATTAACTAAACTCATTATCTTGAACAATAGTCTAAGTAACCTTTGCATATTTATGTTGTAGATTAATGGCCCGCGCAGTAGCACCCTTGAATTTTAATGCGTTCCTAGAGAAAGCTAAGTTGAAAGATGATGGAAGTAACTTTGTTGATTGGGCCCGTAATCTGAGGATTATCCTCATGGCTTCCCAGAAACAATATTTCCTTGATGCACCGCTTGGTGACCAACCAGAAGACATGACCTCCGAAGACATTAAGAACGCTTGGGAGGCTCGTGTTGGAGACTACTCAATAGTTCAGTGTGCAATATTGTATGGCTTAGAACCGTGACTTCAAAGACATTTTGAATGTCATGGATCATATGAGATGTTGCAACAGTTGAAGTTTATTTTTCAGAAGAATGCCCGGATCGAGAGGTATGAGACCTCCGATAAATTCTATGCTTGCAAGATGGAGGAGAACGGGTCTATCAGTGAGCATATACTCAGAATGTCTGGATATTCAAACCGTCTAGCTGAGTTGGGAATTACCCTTCCGCAAGAGGCGATCATTTATAGAGTTCTTCAATCACTGCCACCTAGTTACAAGAGTTTTGTGATGAACTATAACATGCACGAGATGAACAAGTCATCATCCGAGCTGTTTGCGATGCTGAAAGTCGCTAAGTCTGAAATCCAGAAAGAACATCAAGTATTGATGGCCAATAAAACCACTAGTTTCAAGAAAAATGGCAAGGGCAAAGGCAAGAAGGGTAAAACCAAGAAGGATGGCAAAGAAGTTGCTACTCCTACAAAGAAGCCTAAGCATGGACCTAAGCCAGAAAGTGAGTGCTTTCATTGCAAAGGAACTGGTCACTGGAAGCGGAACTGCCCCAAGTACCTGGCTGACAAGAAGGCGGTCAACGACAAACAAGGTATATATGATATACATGTTATTGATGTGTACCTTACTAGTTCTCGTAGTAGTGCTTGGGTATTTGATACCGGTTCGGTTGCTCACATTTGCAACTCAAAGCAGGAACTACGGAATAAACAAAGACTTGCAAAGGACGAAGTGACGATGCGCGTGGGAAATGGTTCCAAGGTTGATGTGATCGCCGTCGGCACGCTCTCTCTTCGATTACCATCATGATTAGTGATGAACCTGAATAATTCTTATTTAGTGCCTGCGTTAAGCATGAACATTATATCTGGATCTTGTTTATTGCGAGACGGTTACTCATTTAAATCAGAGAATAAAGGTTGCTCTATTTATATTAGTAATATCTTTTATGGTCATGCACCCGATGTTAGGGGTTTATTCATATTGAATCTTGATAGTGATGACACACATGTTCATAACATTGATGCCAAAAGATGTAGAGTTGATAATGATAGTACCACTTTCTTGTACCACTGCCGTTTAGGTCATATTGGTGTAAAACGCATGAGGAAGCTCCATGCTGATGGACTTTTGGAGTCACTTGATTTTGAATCACTTGACACATGTGAACCATGCCTAATGGGCAAGATGACTAAAACGTCGTTCTCTGGAACAATGGAACGGGTAAGTGTAATTGGAAATCATACATACTAATGTGTGCGGTCCAATGAATGTTGCAGCGCGCGGTGGATATCGTTACTTTCTCACCTTCACTGATGACTTGAGTAGATATGGGTATATTTACTTAATGAAACACAAGTCTGAAACGTTTGAAAAGTTCAAGCAATTTCAGAGTGAAGTTGAGAATCATCGTAACAAGAAGATTAAATTTCTGCGATCTGATCGAGGAGGTGAATATCTAAGTTATGAGTTTGGCAGTCACTTAAGACAATGTGGAGTTGTTTCACAGTTGACACCGCCCGGAACACCACGGCGTAATGGTGTGTCTAAACGTCGTAATCGAACCTTATTAGATATGGTGCGTTCTATGATGTCTCTTGCCGATTTGCCACTATCGTTTTGGGGTTATGCATTAGAGACAACTGCATTCACTTTAAATAGGGCACCATCAAAATCCATTGAGACGACGCCATATGAACTGTGGTTTGGCAAAAGGCCAAAGTTGTCATTTCTTAAAGTTTGGGGATGTGATGCTTATGTCAAAAAGCGTCAGCCTGAAAAGCTGGAACCCAAAGCGGAGAAATGCGTCTTCATAGGATACCCGAAAGAGACAGTCGGATATACCTTCTATCTCAGATCCGAAGGCAAAGAGTTTGTCGCTAAGAACGGAACATTTCTTGAGAAAGAGTTTCTCTCGAAAGAATTGAGTGGGAGTAAAATAGAGCTTGATGAGGTTATTGAACCTTTACTTCAACCAGAAAGTAGCACAGTGCAGAAAGATGTTTCTGTGGAACCTACGATGGTAGAAGAGGAAGTTAATGATGATGATCATGAAGCTTCGGATCAAGCTACTATTGAACCTCGTAGGTCGACAAGGACGCGTACTACGCCCGAGTGGTACGGCAACCCTGTCTTGGAAGTCATGTTGTTAGAAAACAATGAACCTACGAGCTATGGAGGAGCGGTGATGGGCCCGGATTCTGAGAAATGGTTAGAGGCCATGAAATCCGAGATGGGATCCATGTATGAAAACAAAGTATGGACTTTGGAAGTACTACCTGAAGGGCAAAAGGCCATTCAGAACAAATGGATCTTTAAGAAGAAGACGGACGCGGACGGTAATGTCAGCGTCTATAAAGCTCGACTTGTGGCAAAGGGTTTTTCACAAGTTCAAGGAGTTGACTACGATGAGACTTTCTCACCCGTAGCGATGCTTAAGTCTGTTAGAATCATGTTGGCAATAGCTGCTTATTTCGACTATGAAATTTGGCAGATGGATGTCAAAAGGGCATTCCTCAACGGTTTCCTTGAGGAAGAGTTGTATATGATGCAACCCAAAGGTTTTGTCGATCCAGAGAATGCTGACAAAGTTTGCAAACTCCAGTGATCCATTTATGGACTGGTGCAAGCATCTCGGAGTTGGAATAAGCGCTTTCATGAGGTGATCAAAGCGTTTGAGTTTATACAAATTTATGGAGAAGCTTGTATTTACAAGAAAGTGAGTGGGAGCTCTATAGCATTTCTAGTATTATATGTGGATGGCATATTACTAATTGGAAACAATATAGAAATGCTGGAAAGCGTGAAGGAATATTTGAATAAGAGTTTTTCAATGAAGGACCCAGGAGAAGCTGCTTTCGTATTAGGCATTAAGATCTATAGAGATAGATTGAGACGCTTAATAGCACTTTCACAGAGCACATACCTTGATAAAGTTTTGAAGAAGTTCAAAATGGAGCAGTCTAAGAAAGTGTTCTTGCCTGTGTTACAAGGTGTGAAGTTGAGTAAGACTCAATGCCCAGTGACTGCAGAAGATAAAGAAAAGATGAGCGTCATCCCCTATGCTTTAGCCATAGGCTCTATCATGTATGCAATGCTGTGCACGAGACCCGATGTCAGCCTTGCCATAAGTATGGCCGGAAGGTTTCAAAGTGATCCTGGAGTGGAGCACTGGCAAGCGGTCAAGAATATCCTTAAGTACCTGAAAAGGACTAAGGAAATGTTTCTCGTTTATGGAGGTGATGAAGAGCTCGTCAAAAAGTGTTACGTCGATGCAAGCTTTGACACTGTTCCGGACGACTCTAAGTCACAAACCGGATACGTATTTATTCTTAACGGGGGAGCGGTAAGATGGTGCAGTTCCAAGCAAAGCGTGGTAGCTGATTCTACGTGCGAAGCGGAGTACATCGCATCCTCGGAGGCAGCGAAGGAAGGTGTCTGGATGAAGCAGTTCATGACAGATCTTGGAGTAGTGCCTAGTGCACTGAATCCAATAAACCTATTCTGTGACAACACTGGTGCCATTGCTCTAGCTAAGGAACCAAGGTTTCATAAGAGGACCAGACACATAAAGCGACGCTTCAACTCCATCCGGTTCTACATCGAGGAGAAGGACATAAATATTTGCAAAGTGCACATGGATCTGAATGTTGCAGACCCGTTGACTAAACCTCTTCCAAGGGCTAAACATGATCAACACCAGAACTGTATGGGTGTTTGATTCATTACCATGTAAATCACATAGTGATGTGAACTAGATTATTGACTCTAGTGCAAGTGGGATACTGTTGGAAATATGCCCTAGAGGCAATAAATAAAGTGTTCATTATTATATTTCCTTGTTCATGATAATCGTTTATTATCCATGCTATAATTGTATTGATTGGAAACTCATTGCATGTGTGGGTAAATAGACAACACTGTGTCGCTAGTATGCCTCTAGTGAACTAGCTCGTTGATCAAAGATGGTCAGGGTTTCCTAGCCATTGACATGTGATGTCATTTGATAACGGGATCACATCATTAGGAGAATGATGTGATGGACAAGACCCAAACTACAAACGTAGCATATGATCGTGTTAGTTTATTGCTACTTCTTTTCTGCATGTCAAGTATATGTTCCTATGACCATGAGATCATGCAACTCACGGATATCGGAGGAGTGCCTTGTGTGTATCAAACGTCGCAACGTAACTGGGTGACTATAAAGGTGCTCTACAGGTATCTCCGATTGTGTCTGTTGAGTTGGCATGGATCGAGACTGGGATTTGTTACTCCGTGTGACGGAGAGGTATCTCAGGGCCCACTCGGTAATACAACATCACAATGAGCCTTGCAAACAATGTGACTAATTGTTAGTTGCGGGATCTTGTATTATGGAACGAGTAAAGAGACTTGCCAGTACCGAGGTTGAACTAGGTATGGAGATACCAACGATCGAATCTCAGGCAAGTAACATACCGAAGAACAAAGGGAACGTTATACGGGATTAACTGAATCCTTGACATAGAGGTTCGACCGATAAAGATCTTCATAGAATATGTAGGAACCAATGTGGACGTCCAGGTCCCGCCATTGGTTATTGACAGTAGAGGTGTCTCGGTCATGTCTACATAGTTCTCGAACCCGCAGGGTCTGCACACTTAAGGTTTGGTGACGTTTCGGTAGTGTAGAGTTATGTATGGTGGTGACCGAAGGTTGTTCGGAGTCCCGGATGAGATCCCGGACGTCACTAGGAGCTTCAGAATGGTCCGGAGGTAAAGATTCATATATAGGAAGTCCCAGTTTGGTCGCCGGAAAAGTTTCGGGCTCATCGGTAGTGTACCGGGAGTGCCGGTAGTGTACCGGGAGACCTCCGGGAGGGGTATTTCGACCCAAGAGGCTTCATGGGCTGTGGGAGAGTATTAACCAGCCCTTAGTGGGCTGGTGGAATAACACACAAGGCCCATGCGGCAGGAGAGAAAAATCCCAAAGAGAAAATTGGAGAAAAAGGCAAAAAAGGAAGAGTCCTACTCCTACTAGGAGTGGAGGAGGAGTAGGACTCCTCCACCTTGGCCGGCCGACTCCTAGAGGCTTTTCGTCTTGCTGCAAGGCTTGCCTCTCCTCTACTCCTATATATACTGGTGGAATAGAAGGGTTTTGCACAGAATTTACGGCCACGTGCTACCCGTTCCACCGGTGCTCCTCTAGATCGGTTTTCCCCAGTGCTGAGGCGAAGCCCTGCCGGAATCACTCCACCACCATCGCCGGAGCGCCGTCACGCTTCCGGTGAACCCTTCCTCCTCTCTACCTCGTCTTGCTAGATCAAGATGGTGGAGATCATCATCAAGTTGCACGTGTGCTGAACACGGAGGTGCCGTCCGTTCGGTACTAGATCGGAAGGATCATGATCAAGGCCACGGGACGTTCGTGATTGGATCGCGGGATAGATCGTGACGAGATCGTGGGACGGTTCGTGATTGGTTCGCGGGACGGTTCGTGATTAGATCGCAGGACGCTCGGCAATTTGGATCGCAAAGAAGTTTGACTACACCAGCCGCGTTTCTTAACGCTTCCCGCTTAGCGATCTACAAGGGTACGTAGATCCACTCTCCCTCTCGTAGATGCTCATCACCATGGATAGGTTTGCGTGTGCGTAGGAAATTTTTTGTTTCCCATGCGACGTTCCCCAACACTAACATGCTCGGGGTTGTTATGGGGACCCCCTTGATTTCGGGTTAGATTAAAACTTGTCTGGCAACGCCCAACTTTGGTACTACATTTTCCCATCATAATAATACTGATCACCTTATTAAAGCATAGTGGGTCGCCCCCTCGTGGATTAATTTAGCATAATACAGGGGGCCAGTGCTGCTGGTGCTGGTCCAAAACAGAGCCGTGTGCGGGGCCAACCCGGGGCAACTCGGGAGATTTCTATCAGGCCACTGTACGCTGCGCTCATCTGGTCATGTCCTGAGAACGAGATACGCGGCTCCTATCGGGTTCATCGACACGCCGGGCGGCCTTGCTGTATTTGTTTTACCTTAGTCGAACGTCTTGAGTGAGGAACTCTGAATTTCTTCGGGCTATCTCGAGGTGTTGGATTTCCTTTGGAATTGCCTAGGAAGATCACGAGATCCGTGGTTGAGGTTATTCCCACTGCGTGTGGTTAATTTGTGATGGATGAGTTGGAGCCCCCCTGCAGGGTTAAATCTTTTCGAGAAGCCGTGCCCGCAGTTATGTGGCAAACTTGGATACTTTGTTTAACACCTCATGTCGTGGATTTGTCACGGCAGATGTCCGGGTCAACGGACTTAGGTTCGGGGCGAGACGCAACTACGTGGCGGCTTGAAGGGGTTGATCGGAATTGAGAAGACACGGAGTTTTACCCAGGTTCGTCCCCTCCGATGGAGGTAAAAGCCTCCGTCCTGCTTGTCTGGTAGTGATGATGATGAAGATCTCTCGGTTACAAGGGTGCTAATTGCTACCTCTAATCATGAGAGCCTCTAATCTGTCTATCTCTAACCTCTTGTGTTATTTAAACTTGTGGACTTGTCTCTCTTCTAAATCTATCTCTCTAGGAGTGCTCTACCCCTCCTTATATAAGTGGAGAGGTAGGTTTTACAAATAGAGTCCTACTATAAGTAGGATTAGGACTCGTCTCTCATGAATCCTACTCCGGGTCTTATTCCTTTAAGGGAATCCTTCTCTCTTCGGTCCTTCTCTTGTGGGCTTTCTCTTGTGAGCCGCCTGGCGCCGGCTCACCCGCCGGGTCTTATCTCATGAGCCGCGTGGCGCCGGCTCACCCAACGGGTCTTGCGCCTTGGTCATCTGCGGTCTGCCAGCCGGGTCATTTGTAAGATGTCATGTCCTTAACGGGTCTCCTGTGAGTCGCCAGGCCGGGTCATACCGCGGGGTATATCCCCGTCATTAGCCCCCAGGTTAGCTTGAATTTATTCATGGTAAGCTCCTGAAATAAGAATATCAAATATGTTAAGTGGCCGGCGTGCTCCTTTGGCCGGTTTAAAAAATGACTCCTCAGAAATCCGGGTCTTTTCTGCATATGAATGAGTCGTCTTGATAATCATCTTGCTTGTCAATGTCCTTTGAAAAATATTGATAATAGAATACCCATATGCCATTGAGTTGGCTTCCAATGCTATTAGCGGGTCATTTCCGCCGGGTTATAATTATTGATGACGCCGGGTCATTATCATTGGTGACTCCGGATCAAGTAATTTAAAATCCAACTGACTTGATAAAAATATTGAGATGAAAATCTATGTGATGTAAAGCCGGATTTCCATTTGTTGTAAAACAGGGCGGCTTATAAAATCTGGCGGGTTATGATCTTTTGATAATACCGGGTCATAAGTGTTGGTGACGCCGGGTCTAACAACTGAACTCCATATTTAACATCTTGAAAATTCTCCTCAAAGTTTTTGATATGTCCATATTACCTGTAGCCCCCCAAGCTCCGAGATTATCCATGATAACTTGGTGCTTTGCAAATAACATTTTGGATTGTGTAGCCCCCAAGGGCCGGGTTGTCCTGCCTGCAGCAACCTGGGACTTATAATTGCCTTATACCTTATAATGTTTCGGCGGGTGTAGCCTCCAAGGGCTGGCTCATCAGAAAGTTTCGGCGGGTGTAGCCCCCAAGGGCCGGGTCAGTAAGAATTTACTGGGCTGGAATTTAGAACAATATAGAAAGGCCTGCTCATCTCCTTTGAGACAATATGGTCTTGTTGACAATGTAATAACTTGAAAGCCGGCTTGCATTAGCCCCCAAGTGTCGTGGTGCATGCTTGCAGCGACATGGGACTTGCATAATTGATATAAACTTGGACTTTGAATAATGTAGCCCTCAAGTGCCGAGTCGTCTGCCTGCGGCGACTCGGGACTATGTGAGAATAGTATGACTCATCATAATTTGTTGAATGAATCCCTGACCATGGTTGTAATACAACCCAGAATGAATATCCTGAAATAATTCCTTTGTCTTTGACATGAAATCCCTGCTCGTGGTTGCGGTGCAACCTGGAAAATATAAGTTTGAGAAATCCATGAGTGTTGTAGATTACTACAGAGCACAATTAAAGAAGTCCGAGAACCGGCCAATTAGATGACACGGCATTATATCCGACAGATAATAATTTCTCCGAGTTGGTTTGAAAAAACCCCAACCATCTATTACTGGTTATGATAAACCATGAAGATCCAACCATATTGGCTATTAAAAGATCCATTTGCTCTTTGCAAAGCACTTAACGGTGGATCATTTTTAAGAGATAATACCTGCAAAAAATAAACAAGACATAATATATTCTGCATTGTTTGTGAGGGCGGCTTGAAGAAGCTCAACCCGGAGATGTTCATACCTTTCATAACATTGCTCCTTTCTCATAATCTTGCTCTGACCCGGCTTGATAAGCCGGTATGTTAACCTGGAGGTGGGAAGCCCCCATTGAATAATCCACCTCTGAGATGTCAACCGGAGTAGCATGACTCCGAGTCTTATGAACTCTGTTGATGACCGGTTGTTGTAGGGTAATGTGAGCTGTACTCCAATGTAAGAAGCCTCCATTGACAACCACGGCTAATGAAGAGCCGAAAGCAGCCTAAAGCCAACAACTGACAGTAGGAAGCCTCTATTGACAACGACGACTGTTGATGAACTTTGATGCGGCCTACAGCCGGCTGCATGAAGGGTGACGTAAGTTGTACCCGAAGGCAAGAAGCTTCCTTCAATTAGCAAATGTTGTATAGGGCCGGCTGCCGATGGGTTATGTAAGCTATACCTTATGGCAAGAAGCCTCCATTTGACAGCCGGGACTAGTAATTGTACTAGCTGGTTGCGTGAAGGGTAATGTACTATTTTTGGCATAAACGCCGGTTGTTAGGGTGAGATAAGCGAACCCGTCGGTAAGAAGCCCCCTTCGACAACCGCGGCTAACATGTTAACCAGAGATGGCATAAAGCTGGCCATTAGGGTGAGATAAGCGATACCCGTTGGTAAGTAGCCCCCTTCGATGGCCGCAGTTGATAAGCAACTGGAATTTGGCGTACACGCTGTTGCCTTAGGGTCATGTAAGCTATACCAAAGGTAAGAAGCCTCCATCAACAACAACGCTTAATGTACCCAAACTAGGCATAAAGCCAATCTGTGCATCATACCAGTTTAGGGTCTCTAAAGCGAGATTGGCCGTCAACTTTGCGAACCGGCTCAGGGTCTCTAAAGCGAGATTGACTGATAAGAGCTCAGCTGTTTAACTTTCACCAGTTTAGGGTCTCTAAAGCGAGATTGGCCTTCAACTTTGTGAACCGGCTCAGGGTCTCTAAAGCAAGATTGACTGGTAAAAGCTCAGCGGGTCACCTTAGCCTTAACCAGTTCAGGGTCTCTAAGCGAGATTGGCCGTCCACTGTGTGAACCAGCTCAGGGTCTCTAAACGAGATTAACCGGTAAGGCTTCGGCGGGTCACATAGCGGAGCAACATTAACTTGTAAGCTGCCATCTTTGTAAAACGCCATCTTATATGAAGAGACGGCAGAAGCTCCAAGCGACTTTATGATGATCTAGTAAATCCGGGCACCCATGTCGGAATGGTGCATCACGGCGGTCCGTCCTCTTGGGCAATTTTTAATCATCCGCCAATAATGTAGTAGCCCATAGGATTGGGTTTTTTGCGAAGACCCGGGGTTCTCGTTGAAAACGACCAAATGTGTCTCGCCATGTCTGTAGCCCCCGAGTCTTAAGTTGACTCGAAGAGGCGGCTTGAGAATCTCCACGAAAATTTTGAGGTTGGCCGTGGCGGTTTATAAATAACCCCATATGAATTGCTTCAATGACCCGGTCGATGATTCGTTCCGGCTGTTTGCTTGAAGTGAACCAAACTGTAGTGGCGGCGGCTCATGCGCTTGTCCGTTGGGAGGCTCGTATGGACGAGCACTGCACCGATATGTTGATGTAGACGTAAAAATCATCCATGGCATTGTAAGCCGGTTCTGTTGTGAAAGATGGCCGCGGTACTGTAAACCGGTGTGGTCGCGTGAGACGGCCGCGGCGTTGTAAGCCGGTGCCAACGGATGAGTCGGTCATGGGTGTTTATAAGCTGGTAGGGATAGTTGGGTCATCTGTGGGCGTTTTAAGCCGGTGCAGACGGATGAGAGACGGAGATGGTATTGAAAACCGGCGCGGGTGGCGAGCGTCGGTCACGGCATTGTAAACCGGCGCAGTGGCGAGAGACCGCCACGGTGTTGTAAGCCGGCGAGAGTCGGCCACAACATTGTAAGCCGACGAGAGTCGGCCACGGTGTTGTAAATGGTGCAGTGGAGAGGGACGGCCACGGCGTTGTAAGTCGATGTGGACGGTGAATCACTCGTGGTGTTGGAAACCATCATGGACGGCGAGTCGTCGTGGCGTTGTTGATGAAAACCCTGCCGTGGCTATTGCGGCTTGCCGCAGTCTTCGGGTGGCTTGTACCGGCGGGTGAGCATGCGCGGTACCGATGTGTTGATGTAAATCGGGCCACGGCAGCGGCGGCTTGCGCGTTTCTATTGAGCAACGCGCCACAAACAAACACCAACACATAACGACGTTGTCGTGCCCTCCATGTCTGCAATATAATGCCACTTGAATATTTGTCCTGCGTAAAAATATTGCAGGCCAAAATAATGTTCCCAAAGAAATTGACATGTGATAATAAAACAGATGGAACGGATAGCACCTGATGTTTTTATTTTGCGTAGGACGCGTATGTCATCCGAATGTAGATGATGGCCAATTTCTTGTTCTTGACGTTTGGATTGGAAAGTATAGGAAAAAGTCTTTTTTTTGTAATCTGTGCACATAGTAGTAGTAGTACTGGTGCTTGGGAGGTTTGGCGCTGAGTACTAATTAGTGTTGAGTAGTACTAATTGGTATGGACCTCCTCCCGTGAATGACTAGAATATCTAGCGTGATCCTTTCATCACAATAAGAGAGCCTTTGGTGACTTTCAAAACACGATCTCCACCTGAATATTTGTACCCCTTTCGGTTTGTATGTACCATTCCTCTTTTCCTTTTTTTTTTGCCACGGTTTTTATTATGTGAGTTCTTCTTCTTTGTCCTGCCACGAACAGATAATCCCTCTGCTTGGGATGAACTTGAACCATCATGAGGCACCATCAATTTCATCTTCTCCTTAGAGTTCAAAGCTCCCTCGGGTAACGGTCCCTTCTTTTCTCCTCGGCCGTCCAATCCTCAATTCTATTCTTTCCAAAACTATCCAGTGCATCATCATAGTTGGCTTGAGCCAACAACGCCCGCATCTTGACTTGCCATAAGGTAAACCTTGTGTCACGATCCAGCAACGAAAGATCGTACTTCATGGATGCCATGAGTCGATAAAATCTGTGTACACAAAATAATACAAGCCAAAAGAACAATTCCTGACAGAATTAATTAAACGGATCAAAGAACTAAAATAGATAGCACCTGGAACTCTCGGGTGGCTGTAATAACTGAAGTTGGAACGAAGTAAAAAATCTGATCTATAGATCAGCCCTGACCACCACGTGAGTAGTAGTAGTAGTATAGTACTACTTGTGGTCTGACGTGAGTAGCAGCAGCACCTCGGGTCTTGATCCGGACGCTGATGCACGCGTGGAGCAGCAGCAACTTGCGGACGTAAGTAACAGCGGCGGCCTGCAGCAGCACTCGATCGGAGGAACGGTCGGACGACGCAACGGGGATTTGTAAGGCGGCTCAGCAGCGGAGATTCGTGTCGAACTCGACTTCTGTAGCGATCCGGCTTCGGATCGTCAGGTCGTATCGGCGACAGCGGACACGACGCTGAACCCTAGCTTCTCTCGTCTCGAACTCAGATTATTCTCCTATTCAGGTGGATGTTACCATACGGAAATTTCTTCTAATTGATTGCTTTTTGATGATAAGCATTGTGCCACTGATTTTCTTTCGGGCCGACGCATTGGCTGAGTCACTAGAACTTTTCCAATCTTAACTGATAAACTCTAAACCGCTGCAAATCCTTCGAAACGGCTCTTCCATTATCTGATCGTTTTAGCAAGCCTCTTGATCCCTAAGGAAATTCCTTCAAGATCACAACATCACCGCAGGCCCCACGGTGGGCGCCAACTGTCGTGGATTTGTCACGGCAGATGTCCGGGTCAACGGACTTAGGTTCGGGGCGAGACGCAACTACGTGGCGGCTTGAAGGGGTTGATCGGAATCGAGAAGACACGGAGTTTTACCCAGGTCCGGCCCCTCCGATGGAGGTAAAAGCCTACGTCCTGCTTGTCTGGTATTGATGATGATGAAGATCTCTCGGTTACAAGGGTGCTAATTGCTACCTCTAATCATGAGAGCCTCTAATCTGTCTATCTCTAACCTCTTGTGTTATTTAAACTTGTGGACTTGTCTCTCTTCTAAATCTATCTCTCTAGGAGTGCTCTACCCCTCCTTATATAAGTGGAGAGGTATGTTTTACAAATAGAGTCCTACTAGAAGTAGGATTAGGACTCGTCTCTCACGAATCCTACTCCGGGTCTTATTCCTTTAAGGGAATCCTTCTCTCTTCGGTCCTTCTCTTGTGGGCTTTCTCTTGTGAGCCGCCTGGCACCGGTTCACCCGCCGGGTCTTATCTCGTGAGCCGCCTGGCGCCGGCTCACCCACTGGGTCTTGGGCCTTGGTCATCTGCGGTCTGCCAGCCCGGTCATTTGTAAGATGTCATGTCCTTAACGGGTCTCCTGTGAGTCGCCAGGCCGGGTCATATCGCGGGGTATATCCCCGTCACCCAGTCATAGCAAACTTGAAGTAAACTCTAATAAAATACACCAACTGTGTGTGTAACCGTGACTGTCTCTTCTCGTGAGTGCTTATACGAAAGAGAACACGGTGGGGTTATGTTTGACATAAGTAGGTGTTCAGGATCAGTTAGTGATCATTACTAGTTCACGTCCGTTATGCGTAGACCACCATACTTTACTTTCTGTACTCGTAAGTTAGCCACTCAAATAGATGCTTAGTCGCTTGCTGCAGCCTCACCACTTAACCATACCTCACCGATTAAGCCTTAATAGTCTTGATACCCTTGGAAATGAGATTGCTGGGTCCCTGTGGCTCACAGATTACTACAACAACAGTTGCAGGTACAGGTTATGCGGTGATTTAACGTGAGCGCGTTGCTTGATTTGACTTGGAGTTCTTCTTCTGCTTCTTCTTCTCAATCTTGGATGGGTTCCAGGCGGCAGCCTGAGATAGCAAGGGTGGATGTCATTTTATCGTTTGATTTCGTCCGTAGTCGGACCCTGCTCTTATGTAAGATGGTTGAGATGTTATTGTATTGATGTGACTCTAATGTAGCTTGTGCCGAGTGTAAGCCAATTCCATATACTCATCTCTTCTATACACATACTTGTAATGATATCCATTCTTGCAAACGCATCGAGATGCGCTTCTATCCCTGTCGAGGCCCTCGTGCCTTAATATGGATGGGCGCGCATCTTGGGCGTGACACCGTGCTACTCATTGTCCGAGAGGATGACCGCCTCCCCGTTGAATGGAAAGATTATGTTCGTTAGCCAAGGCCATACGTGGACAACGTGTTTTTCTTTTTGCCGTACTAGAACTGCATCGAGTACTTTTGCTGCGAGCTGCTCTTCTTTACCTACTTTGTACGTGCGAGCCATCTGTAGTCCTTCAATGGATTGCCGGTGATGCAACTGTGAGTTGTGCTGACACTGTCTGCAATGAAGTGCCAAGCTGCATTCGTTGCTGTGGATACTTATCTCTCATTGTTGTTGATTAATACAAAGCCTTTCGTTCTAATTTTTTTAATACAGGGCCTGGAGGCTGCGATGGCACCACACCTACAAGCAGTTATGTGATGTCCATGGATCGATTGGATTTGGTATGGGTGGGTAGGTGAGGTAGGAAAGCTTGGAGAGGAATAAGAAGAGAGACAAGGGAAAACATAATTATGTTGGTTCAAGTGAATTCCATATTTTTACCCCCTAGTTATGCATTTGTGACACTAATTACCCCATTGAGTGAAAATTTATGTAGAACACCCCTTTTAGAAGTTTTAAGTTCTCATTTTATGATGCGTGTCCATTGAGTAAGGTGTAAGGTGACGCCCATGGTTCAAAAATATTTGGACAATGACAAGGAATGGAACATATATATGAACAAAAGAAGTCTGCACATGATCGTCAATGATGCCCTTCATTCTTTACACATTTTTTAGGAATCACTAGCGCAACATGCAAATCCTATCTAACATAAACAAACAAAATGTAAAATTGGGATAAATCCGTGTTTAAAGTCTCCAAAATCTGATATTTAGATAGAATCTTCACTAAACGAGGTAATATGTGTCACAAATGTACAACTACAGGGTAAAAAATGAAATTCACTCTTATGTTTCATTTTTTATGCCTTTTACACAAGGATGCCACGGTTTATACCACACAGTTGCAGCTCCACATCCATGCACTCACTCACACGCACACCTAGCCAGCCTACACGGGTCCACCCGCGGATCGTAGAATCTTCCTGACACTCATGACCCACTCTTAGTCACCCTCTTTCGCCAGTACTCTGAGACTCCCCGACAAATGACTTGATGAAGAAAAATCGCCTGCAGGGCCACTGATGAAGATGTCCCTTGGTCAGTGGTGTCGCCGATCTCTGAACTCGGGGGGATTCATATTCTCCCCACAAGTCGGAGTAGGTGACTTCGCGGACCGGTTGGAGGCCGGTGTTTTCGTCCTCGTTCATGAGGCTGGGTGGTTCAATGTCTCCTCCATTTTCTGAGGCCGAAGTGACGGTGACGAGAATGGTGTCGTCACGAGCATTAAGGTTGATGAAGAGGCAATCTTCTGGCGTTCGGGTGAGGTGGCAACTGCCGCAGACCATCGCGACCAACTGGATGGTCGGTGTGGACTCCTCCAGGTGCATGAAACCGAGGCAGTCGTGGATCCTACTGCTACTTGGCGTAGGTGTTGGGGTTTCTCCGAAGAGGAAGGGATGAATCAATATTGTAGCAGATAGTATTTTCCGCATTTAAAAACCAAGGTTTATCGAATCAATATTAGACATCACATATATAACGTCAGCACCTGCACACACACACAAAGAAAAACAAATGCTCACACCCAACGAAGGCAAGAGGGTTGTCAATCCCCTTGTTCCTGCCAATTGCGGGGATTAAATCTGATAGTGATAGGTAAATAATAAAATAAAAGTAAAGTAAATAGAAACAACAAGGTAATTGTATTTTTGGTATTTGATAGGAAAAGTGGACCCGGAGAACACAATGTTCACTAGAGACATCTCTCTCATAAGCATGACACATTGGTAAACAAATTACTGTTAGACAATTGATAGAAAAGGGCATGGTTATGTGCTTCTTAATGGCATAATTCATATACAAGCATTATGTCTGATATAACTAGACTATTAATCCTAATAAATCTACTACAATTACTCCACCACTTGATCTCTATCCAGCATGCATCGCCAGGTATTAAGTTCATAACAAATAGAGTAATACTTGGAGCAAGATGACATAATGTAGACAGGATAAAACTAATTAATATGTTCATATCGCGTCTTTTTATCCTTAGTAGCAACAATACAATACATGCCTTGCAACTCCTCCTGTCACGGAGTAAGGACACCGCAAGATTGAACCCACTACTATGCACCACTCCATCTCATGATCTACTCATTAACTTGGAAAAGAGAACTCATAGATCAAAAAGCATACATAATCAAATTACAAGTAATAGATTTGAAAAGATGCAATTACTTTGAATGAATTATCTGAAGAAGACCCCACAGTTCATCGGATCCCGACAAATGGACAACAAGAATTACATCGAATAAGTCTCTCAAGAAATCATTGTATTGAAGATCGAAGAGAGAGAGAGAGAGAGAGAGAGAGAGATCTAGCTACAGCTATGGACCCGCAGGTCTTGTGGAGAACTACTCACACATCATCATGTAGGAAGCATGGTTTATGAAGATGACCTCTGTGATGGATTCCCCCTCGGGCAAAACTCTGAAAAGGTCTCCAGATGGGACCGTAGAAGAACAGAGGCTTGAGGCGGCGATTAATTTTTTTCGGTCTCCCTCTAGTGGTTTATGGATTTTAGGGTATATATAGAGGTGGAATTAGGTCAGCGGGAGCCATGAGGAGCCCACAAGCTCACCCGGTGCGCCCCTGCTACTTTGTAGATGCGTTGGGTTTTCCCCCGAGGAGGAAGGGATGAAGTATTAAAGCAGCAATAAGTATTTTCCTAAGTTGAGAACCAAGGTTTATCTAACCAATAGGAGATTCACGGAAACGACCGTCGACATTACATACACACACAAGAACAAATACTTCCACCCAATGCGGGCAAGAGGGTTGTCAATCCCCTTGTACTCGTTAATTGCAAAGATCATATCTGGTAGTAGTAGGTAGTTAAATTGCAAAGTAAAATAAAAATAAATAAATTGCAACGAGGTATTTAGGGTTGTAGTGAATATGTTGGATAGACCCGGGGGCAGAGTTTTCACTAGAGGCATCACTCTCAAGAACCTAGCATACGGTGGATAAACAAATTACTGTCGGGCAATTGATAGAAAAGTGCATCGTTATGACGTTATTCATGGCATGATCATGTATATAGGCAATACGTCCGTGACAAGTAAACCCACTCCTGGATGCATCTACTATTGTTACTCCACTAATCGATGGTTATCTAGCATGCATCTATGATATTAAGTTCATGACAAATAGAATAACGCTTTAAGCAAGATGACATAATGTAGACAAAGTAAGACAAGCAATATGTTCAGACCCCATCTTCTATCATTAGTGGAAACTATACAAATACATGCCTCGCTTCCCCTTCTATCACAAGATGAGAACACCACAAGATTGAACCCATTATTATGCACCACTCCCTCTGATGACCTACTCATTTACTTGGCCAAAGCAAACTCATAGATCGGAAAGTATACATAGCTATAACAATCACACATAATAAAGTTCAGAAAAGACTCAATTACTTTAAATAAATAATTGAAATATAAACCCACAATTCATTAGATCCCAACAAGCACATCACAAAAGAAGGTTACATCATATGGATCTCCGAAGAGAATATTGCATTGAACATCAAAGAGAGAGGCAGACATTTAACTAATCACTATGGACCCATAGCTCTGTGGGGAACTACTCACACATCATCGCAGGTGCAGCAAGGTTGATGAAGAAGCCCTCCGTAATCGATCCCCCGTTCGACAGAGTACCAGCGGAGGCCTCCAGATGGGATAGCGTAAGAACAGAGGCTTGCGACGGCGGAATAATTGTTTTGGCTCTCGCGCTGGTGCTTTTTGGATTTTAGGGAATTTATAGAAGTGGAATTAGGGCTAAATGAGTTACGAGGGGCCCACAAGCTTAGATGACGCCTTAGGTGTGAGCTTGTGGATCTCTCATACATCTTCTAGACTCCTACCGAAGCTTCGTGGGTCCCTTATGATCTAGAAAAAATCACCATAGAGTTTCGTTGTGTTTGGATTTCGTTTGGTAATGTTTTTTTGAGAAACAAGAATATAGGCAAAAAAAGAACTGACACTTGGCACCAGGTTAATAGTTAGTTCCCAACAATGATATAAATTGCCAATAAAACATACAAAGTTGATAATATAATAGCATGGAACAATAAAATATTAGAGATATGTTGGAGACGTATCACCCCCCGGGTGCGCATCATGTGATCTTTTGGCTCACTCGAACCTCGTTTGGTGCCACCCTAAAGCTTCGTGGGTCTCTTCTAGTCCAGAAAGAATCACTCTAAAAATTCAACGTGTTTGCACTTTGTTTGGTATGAGTTTTCTACGAAACATAGAAATGTGCAAAAGAAAAAACTAGCACTGGGCATTGAATTAATATTAGTCCACAAAAACAATATAAAATTACATATAAAACATATAAGACTGGTAATAAAATAACATGCAACAATAAAAAATTATAAACACGTTGGAAGAATATCACCCATCGACCATGAAGCTAGGGCACGTCTGCCTCATGGGGTGTATCCACCAAGGGGTCCTTTAGGAGACCCTGCAGAGAGGGGGCGAGCGAACAGGTTGATGTTGACCTGGCCTGCCTCGTCAGTGAGGAATGTAAGGGAGCCAAAGGTTAGGATCTCTCCCAGTAGGAGGCTGCCGAAAGCAGAAAAATATCTGGCCCAAGATCGACCTCCACCCGACGTCGTCCATGCCTCGCGCGCCAATCGACGGTGTGAAATACCATCAGATCCCTTGGTAGGGGTGCAAGCGCAACTTAAAGTCATGAATCGATTGTCGCACAAGGGGGTTGTCCATGTTTGGATATCTAGAGAGGAATACCCTACATCCTACTGGTTTTTGTTATTCATAGTGAAGGGATACTTCATGCGAGGTGTTACAATGATGAATGAGATTGCTACCGAGAGTTTTCCTATTTGATGATAGATGATGATGAGAACCCCATACCTCCCTTTATATAGGCAATAGAGGTCTAGGGTTTACATGAGAGTAGATGCAATCTAGGGCAGTGTCGCCCTCAAATCTTTGAGGGTAAGAAGGCCGTGTGTGCCTTTTGTCGCCTTGGGCCTAGTAGGCCCGCTGATGAGGCTGGGCTCCCTATGATAGCCACCCCTAGTACAGGGTCCCGTCATATCCAACATTGCCTCTCGAAAGCTCTTTGAAAGCACATATGCCACTTGGTGCTTTTGATAATTCATGAAAACATACATTGTCTCTTGGACTAATAGTTCTACCTAGTTTATTCCAGGTTTAGTCCATAGAGAGGATTAGCTAAGGATTGTGAGGAGAATTCCAAAGAAGAAGAAGAAGGAATGAAATAGGATTTGTCAAGCTTCGAAAAACAAGACTCTACATTTTATATTTTGTGAGAAATCACTTTTGAGTCCAAAGGAAAGACAATACTATTAAAAGGGGATGAGGAATTATGATGATCTGGTTGCTCAAGTGCTTAGAGATTAGCCACCAAAAATACCCACCCATTCTCCCACAAAAATTCTGTGTCCACAACCTAAAGTCCAAAATCGATGCCACCAACAATTCTCATTCGGCCATACCGATTTTCCCTTTAGACATAACCTATGCCATACCCTAGCATCTCGGTGACACCAAGTTTTCCATTCGGTGCAACCAAAATCAGTGACCAACCTTTTGTTGTCCTATTTCTAAAAATTGGAATTTCTAATTTTTAGGAATCACTGACACCGAGTCTTGGTAGCTGCCTAGGTTACCCATATCAGTTCCATCGAGATTAATATATCGGTCTCACCGAAAATGCCAAAGTTGCCACATTTTGCACTAGTCGGTGCAACCGAATTTTTACTTTTGTTTCACCAAGTTGGGCAATATGTTGTAACGGTTGGATTTTTGAAGTTGCCTATATATACCCCTCCACCACCTCTCACTCGTAGAGAAAGCACTCAGAACATACAAACACTTGCCCCATCCATTTTTCTAAGAGAGAGCCACCTACGCATGTGTTGAGATCAAGATCATCCACTCCAACCATATGGATATTGATTTATAGCCTCCCCAAGTTTCTTTCCATCCAATCAATCTCTTCTACCCATGCGAAATATGTGAGAGAGTGACTGAGTGTTGAGGAGACTATCTTTTGCAGCACAAGATCAAGGAGTTCATCATACTTACCATATCTATTACCTTTTGGAGGGTGGTGCCTCCTAGATTGGTTAGGTGTCACTTGGGAGCAACCTACTTCGTGTTGTGGAGTTGAACCAAAAAGTTTGGGAGGGCAAGGAGATCGCCTACTTGGTGAAAATCTACCCCGAGTAAGCCTGGTCCTCCGTGGACGAAGGCCATGATGCCATAAACAAGGTTACTTCTCCGTGGACCCCTTGTGGGTGGAGTCCTTCTTGGACTCTTGCGCCCGCTACCCTCTGTGGGTTGAAGTCTCCATCAACGTGGACATACGATAGCACCACCTATGAGAACCACAAAAAAAATCTCCGTGTCAACTTTGCTTTTGATCTTCCTATCTCAACTCTCTTACATATGCTTGTCTTTACTTTCTGCTGCCATACTTGTTGACTAGCATGTGTAGGGTGCACTTGACTTGTTAGAATTGCTAGAATCTGCCAACCAATTAATTTTTTAAAAATGTTAGGTTTTAATTTTGTCAAGTATTCTATTCACCCCCTCTATACGCCTCTTCTAGCGATGCCATACTCTCCCAGTCCACCCACCTGACAGATAGCTTGACTAGCATGTTGTTGTTGTTGTTGTTGTTGTTGTTGTTGTTGTTGTTGTTGTTGTTGTTGCTGCTGTTGCTGTTGCTGTTGCTGTTGCTGTTGCTGTTGCTGTTGCTGTTGCTGTTGCTGTTGCTGTTGCTGTTGCTGTTGCTGTTGCTGTTGCTGTTGCTGTTGCTGTCGCTGTCGCTGTCGCTGTCGCTGTCGCTGTTGCTGTTGCTGTTGCTGTTGCTGTTGCTGTCGCTGTCGCTGTCGCTGTCGCTGTCGCTGTTGCTGTTGCTGTTGCTGTTGCTGTTGCTGTTGTTGTTGTTGTTGTTGTTGTTGTTGTTGTTGTTGTTGTTGTTGTTGTTGTTGTTGTTGTTGTTGTTGTTGTTGTTGTTGTTGCTGCTGCTGTTACTATTGCAGTTGTTGTTGCTATTGTTGCTGTTGTTACTATTTTAATGTACATGTTATTCTTTTCATTTTGTTTTCTTTCCCTTTTTCCTTTTTTTCATCATGTATTTCAGAAAAACTATAGTATATTAATATCTTTATTTAATATTAAAAATGGTTTTCTGTATTTCGGATAAATTCATCATGTATTTCAGAATACTCATCGTGCACACACAAACATTCTTTGTCTATTAAATAAATACATCATGTATTACAAATATTTTTATGGTGTACTAAAAAAATAGCCATTAGGTATCAAAAAAGGGACAATTGATTTTATGCCCCTGGTTGGGTCACACTCGACAGGTTTACCCTTAGTTTCCGAAAATACTCGTTCCCACCCAAATCACTTCGCTTCTCTTATGATTTTGCCCTTTAACCGTTTGACCATCACTTTAAAAACTTCATAAAAAATTCACAGTAACTCAGAAAAAATCATGTAAGATATCGGAATGTTCATAAGAACATCATATATATGTGCAAGCAATTTGCATTCTTGATAAAATGTAGGAAAGTCCCAATCGCAGATGATAGCTGAAACTCAGATGGGAACTTTTCATCCTTTTTTTCATGAATGAGAATGACATGCAGATATAGGTGATGTGTCTATGAATATTTTGATATCTTATTTGAATTTTTTTGAGTTAGTACAAAGTTTTTATGAAGTTTTCAAAATGATGGTCAAACGGTCAAAGTGCAAAAGCATAAGAGGAGCAAAGTGACTTGGGCAGAACCAATGGTTTTTGGAAATTAGGGATAAAACTGCCGAGTGAGACAAAACTAAGGGCACCAAATTAATTATCCCATTAAAAAAGTGCTCGCTCTGAATTAAGAAATTCTCACCGTGTTTACAAAAATGTCCTTCATTTATTAAATCATATTTATAGTGTATTAAAATTGTTCATTGGGTATTTTAAAAGTGTTCCTTGTATACTATGCATGCCGTGTATTTAATCTAATTTTTGGGATGTATTTATATAAAATTAATCATTTTTAACAAACAAAATTTATCTTTCCAAATGCATGAACATTTTTGTGAAATTATATGAAATTTTTAAAATTATAAGGACCACGTATTAATCACATGAGACATTTTAATACTAATGTGTGAACAATTTTTAAATTTTGTATGAACATTCTTACGCCTTTAATTTTCTCAATTAGACATATAAAACTAAAGAGTAATTTCATTATGCCATTTTTTGCACTTTTATTCATTCACGTATTGCAGATCAAACCATTATGTATGAGCAAAATGCACCATCGCGTCAATCGTTGCACTTGTGTTTTTTAATAGATGGATGAGTCCAAGGCTTGGCCGGTGCCGCCGGTATGAATTGATGTGGGAGCGCGAGCCAGCCATGGAGGAGGTAATTGCAGATGCATGGAAGGAGGCGGGAAGCAAAAGAAATTTGCATGATGTTCATTTGGCACTTTGGAAAGGTGATGGGTAGGCAACACACATGGAGTAATAAAAAATTCAGCAATGTTACAAGAGAGCTGGAGAAATCCCGGTCACGCCTAGAAGATCTCATGCACATAAATGCCGACCGAGCAGAACGGAGGAAGGAAATGGATGCTATGAATGAGTTGCTATATCGAGACAAGATGTTGTGGCTCCAACGGTCATGCATTGCTTGGCTGAAAGAGGGAGACAGAAACACGAAGTTTTTCCACCGTTTAGCAGTTTGGAGAGCTAGAAAAAAAAAAGAATTAAAGGGCTGATGGACAACCATGGGACATGGCAGCAGGAACAAAATACCGTGCTGAAAATGGCACAAGAGTACTTTGAGAATATGTTTACAGGTGATCCTAAGATTGATCCCGAGGAGGTTATCCAGCTTTTTCACCCAATAGCGATTGCAGATATGAATGAAAAATTGTGTGCCCCCTTCACAGATAAGGAAATCAGTGATGCTCTCTTTCAGATAGGGCTCCTCAAAGTACCAGGTACTCATGGCTTCCCAACTAGATTTTTTCAGTGCCATTGGGGTATCATGAAGGATGAGGTGATTGTGGTCGTGAGACAATTTTTGAGTCGGCTATCATGCCTGAGGGAGTGAACTCCACATCCATAGTGTTGATTCCAAAGGTAACCGACTCAAAACAGCTCTCCGAGTTTCGTACCATAAGCTTGTGCAACGTTATCTATAAAGTGATCTCTAAGTGCCTCGTAAACCGTCTAAGTCCAATGTTGGATGATATTGTGGCCCCGGAGCAGAGCGCTTTTGTGCTAGGTAGACTCATCACTGACAATTGTTTTATTGAATTTGAGTGTATTCATACAATCAAACAAGAAAAGGACCTCGATAGAAGTGTATGTGCGTACAAGCTTGATTTGTCCAAGGCATATGACATGGTGGATTGAGAATTCCTAAGCCGAATGATGCAACAGTTAGGCTTCGATCACCGTTGGGTGCACTGGACTATGACGTGCGTGACCTCGATGACATATAGCGTTAAAGTCAATGGCGCCAACTCAGATTCATTCGCACCATCACATGGCTTACGGCAGGGGGACCCATTATTACCATTCTTATATTTGCCTCTGGCTGATAGACTCGATGCTATTCTGATACAGAAGGTACAACCGATACAGATCACCCCCGTGCAAGTATGTCCACGGGCACCCGACTTTTCCCCTTTTCTATTCGTGGACAACACTCTACTGCTTTTTCGTGCCATGACAATGGAGGCCATGGCGATCAAAGATACCTTGGCTACTTACGAGAGAACTATTGGACAGTTCATCAATCCCTCAAAGTGCTTGATATTTCTGACAGTTGATGTCGGCCTGAGGACCAATCCACGTTCACCCCAGCATTGCAGGTCCAAAACATGAATTTTGGGGGGCGATACCTGGAATTACCTACACCTATAGGATGCATGTCCAAGGGATGTTTTAGGAGTCTATAGGAACAACTTACAAAGAAAATTCTAATGTGAGGCCAATGTGCATCACAAGGAGGAAAATAAATCAATCATTACCCACATATTCGATGGGGGTGTTCCGGCTTCCTTGTAGTGTGTGTGATGATCTTACTTGGAGGTGAGGAATTTTTGGTGGGGAGCAAAGGAAGGAAGAAGAAATACCCATGGGATGGCATGGGATACTATGATCAGGCCAAAAGAGCAAGGCATGCTTGGCTTTCGAAATTTTTGGCTTTTAAATCAAGTCTTGCTTTCCCGACATGCTTGGCGATTTCTCTTTAACCCCGACAGCTTGTGCGCATAGGTCCTCAAGGCTAGTTACTACCCCGTTGGTTGCCTAGAGGATACATTTTTCTCCGTCAACGCGTCTCGAACATGGCAGTCTTTTTTGTCATTTCAGGTGTCGTTTCCATCCTTCGTACACACACATTCCGCTCTCGTCATCGAGGAGATGCTAGAAAGACGGACGCCAAGGACACGGCCACAACAACACTCAAGGAAAGCGGCAACAACATCCTTCCTCAGGTTGGAGGGGAGCATGCTCCTTCTTCTGGCTGCGACACTGGTGTAACACCCTGGTTTCAGTGCTACAGTAATGATTGTAATTAAGCTACAGTAATAATCCTGATCAAGCTTAATTATTTTTTTGCTAAACCATCGTTGATCATAACGAAGTCAAACATCATTTGCTTTTCCTGGTGGTTTTCAAAATTCTTTCAAGGTGGGTTTTAAAAGTTTGGAAAACCTGTGTTTAAAAAGCATGCATAGTATGCAAATATTTCCTAATCTTTTAAAAAAAATTGCAACACTCAATTTATAAATTGTTTTGGGACCTTAAAAAATAAAACAAAAGCCCTTCCAATTAATAAATGCCCTTTTTGTTTTGGAAGGTTTTCAAACTTTTGTGTCAATGTCATTTATTACATTATAAATACTGGGCGATGTGCCATAATTTTATAAAGGTTTTTGTCACTCTTTTAGATAAAATCAGAAACTATTTAAAAGAAAAAACCAAAAAAGGTTTTTTTAAGGAAACAAAGCCCCCCTTCCCGAGCCGGGCCTTGGCCCATTCAGCCCCAACCGGCCGGCCCAACCGCCCCCGGGGTATAACCGCCCCACCCCCGCAACCCTAACGGCCCTGACTGCCCCCCCCACCCGCCCCACGCCGCTCTCTCCATCCCCCCGATCCAGATCTGGATTGGGGCAGCCTCCGCAGTGCCACCGCATCGACGTCGTCTAGACGTCGTGCCCCCGTCGTAAGTCCCCTCCCCGATGCCACGTCGCCGTCCCGTCGTCGCCTCCTCCCTGCGCCCGGCGCCGTTGCTCCCCATCTTCTCACCGGACGTCCCCGTCATCCCCCTTGGCGGTCGCCATAGACCCTTGCCGCCCCATCCACCCTACAACGAGGGTGAGCCGCCGCCCCTCTATGCCTGCCTCCGACCACCCGCACAGTCGCCTTCCCCGCCGGCCATGCACGTGCCCGCGCGCGTTCACCGTCGCCCAGCCATGCCCCGCACTCACCGCGCGCGCCCCTCGCCGCGTCCCTATTGCGCGCCGTCGCGCTCGTCCCGCGGCCACGACCGTCGCGCACCGGTCCCCGCTCGCGAACTCCGCTCGCACACAGCCAACTGCTCGACCCGCGCTCGCCCTCCTCCGGCCACCTACCACGTGTGCGCCACGCCCTCGCTTGCGCCGCTCGCTGCCCCTGGCACCAGCCCTGCGCAAGCCCCGCCATGCCCTGGCCGCCAGTGAGCCCCTTTGACTGGCCAGGGCCTCCGGTCGCCGCCCGTGTATTCTCGTTAGTGGGGATTGACCCCCCCCCACTAACCCAACTGACAGTGGAGGCCCACACACCCCCCCCCCCGTCAATGACAGAGGGGGCCCACCCCCTAGCCATTTAATTTAAAATTATATATGTTAATAAAACATTAATTAATATTCCTTAAATTAATTATATTAATTATTTAAATTAATCAGAGGATGACAGATGGGTCCCACCACCATCATTAATTTGTTTTAATAAGTTTTAAATTTGATTAATAATGTGTCAATGACATATGGGCCCACTGGTTAGTTTGACCAAGTCAACTAATAGTTGACTGCTGACATGAGCATGCTGATGTCATAATTCTGTTTATTGAATTGAAATTAATCTGTTTTAATTTTTGAGTATTAATAACATTTAAAAACTAATATTAAATAATCCGTAACTCGGATGAAAATATTTTGTACATGAAAGTTGCTTAGAAAAATCCCAGGGTTCCGTATACGCAGTCTGTTGCTGTCACGTGCTCCTATCATAATGAACATGGAACTTTTTCATCATTTTTGTCTGTCCGGTAGTAGCCCGAGACCCAGGAAATATCGTCAGATATTATCCCGCTCCATCAGCAACGCGTAGTACTGCGTTAGCTCATGCCTAACACTGCATATTGCCATGTCGTGCATCGTGATGCATTTGTCTGTTGTATATTTATTATTTCTCCCCCCTTTTATTACCGGTAGACCCCGAGATTGATGCTGCTACCGGGTACGACTACGGCACTGACGATCAGGCCTTTGCAGCAGAGCAGCAACGCAAGCAAACCCCCTTGAGCATTACGATAGTGCCTAATTCTTTCCCTGTCATTCTTGCATTAGATTTTGCTACTGTATTAGCTAGCTCCTATTCTGATGCATAGCCATCTTTTGATAAACTGCCACCATACATGTTGTTATATCATTTGCTTAGTATAGGTTGATCAATGAATCCCCTGTGACCCCTTAGTCCCAGTTGCCCTTGCTTCTTCATCGACGACTCGATGACTTGAAGACTCGGTCAACCGACCGACCAGCCATGCCCGTCACTTTCACCGCACACCCCCTTAGTTGTACGACTCGACAAAGCTACTATCGACTACCGAGGGTGACACCTCGTGAAGTACTCAGGATGCTAACCCTATAGTGCAGCTAGTCGGTCGTGGTTATCGAGGGTGATTCCTCCTTCACCACTCCCGATGACGACTCTGTCATGCAACCTCTCAAGCGTAGACCATCGAGGGTGAATCCTCTCTGTTCACCTTGACGGTTACATTGAGTGGGATCCATCGAGGGTGATTCCTCGGTTTTCCCCTTGGTGTTACGGACACACGGTTACTTTTACTTACTGTTGATACTTGATGAGGTCACGATGACCAGAGGATACATGATGATGTTAGTATGATCGGAGGGTGTTGGTGTAATAAGACGAGTCATGGCCGGGCAGGTGAGGCCCTTGCCACAAGACCTCAAGACGGGTCGATGGGACCGCACATTGTGGGTCCCGCTCGTCACCGCAATTAATAAAATGCTAATGGTTTGGGTATTTGATCTGAGTTGGTCATTTGACCTTTTCGCACTAACCTTCGCGTGAGAAGAGTTATGGGTTCTCGGCGTCGTTGTATCAACCGAAGCTCTTCGGACGTCAGCAATGGAGCGGCGCGCGCTTGAGTGGCCTGGACGGTAGAACTCTTGGATTAGGGTGTGCTAGGGCTGGCCTCGGCCGCGTACGCATCGTGCAGGAGCGCAAAGGGCAAGTGGGCCCACGACCCCCGTGTGCTTAGGATTTAGACCTGCGGGCTGGCCTCTCTATTGAGCCTAGGTGGGGCAACAACGTGTTGATCTTCGAGGCCGGGCATGACCCAGAAAAGTTTGTCTGGCCAAAGGTGATCAAGCATGATGGAAAACATGGTGCACCCCTGCAGGGATGAAATTAACTATTCGAATAGTCGTGTCCACGGTAATAGGACGACTTGGTGTTGTACCTCGATCTAGTACAACTAAAATTTTGATTTAAAATGAAATGAATGTTGGCCCTGAGATAGCTTTCTCGCAGGGAGTCGAGGAAGAATCTCTAAGCGTGCTTACTTAATAAAATTGCTACATTATTACTATTACTTATGAGCTACATTTCTACTCTCTTCTAATGCTGCAAGATGTTGATGCTTGTCTTCGATATGACTAGGCTTTCCCCCTCTTTCTTGCTTTCTATAGTCAGTCCAGATATATCTCCATTCCTTTGATAATGTTGTATACTTAGCATAGTTCTGATGTCAGTCTTGCGAGTACTTTGGATGAGTACTCACCGCTGCTTTGCTTCCTCTTTCCCCCTCGATACGATTGCTGCTTTCAGATGATGGAGCCCAGGAGACCATGTACCCCGCCGACGACTACTACTACCCCGACAGAGCCTACTACTACGTGGAGACCGCTGACGACCAACAATAGGTTAGGAGGTTCCCAGGCAGGAGGCCTCGCCTCGTTCGATCCGCTGCCATGTTTGTGCTAGCCTTCTCAAGGAAAAACTTGTTTAACTTGTGTCTGTACTCAGATATTATTTGCTTCCGCTGATTCGTGTTTATATCGAGCTTATGTATTCGAGCCCTCGAGGGGCCTGGCTTGTAATATGAAGCTATATGACTTTAATTTGTGTCTAGAGTTGTGTTGTGATATTGATTAGTGAGTCCCTGATGTTGGTCGTACGCATTTGCGTGTATGATTAGCGTATGGTTAAATTGGGGGCGTCACAACTGGTTACAACGGCAGCAACTCATGCAACATCGCCTCCGACTCGACCACGCCCTACCCCAACCCTGGACGTGGCCATGGAAATGGCGGACATGGTGGATATGGAGGCCGTCGTGGACGGGGCCATGACAATCCCTGGATGTTTGATAACCCACAAGTATAGGGGATCAATTGTAGCCTTTCTCGATAAGTAAGAGTGTCGAACCCAACGAGGAGCTAAAGGTAGGACAAATATTCCCTCAAGTTCTATCGACCACCGATACAACTCTACGCACACTTTACGTTCGCTTTACCTAGAACAAGTATGAAACTAGAAGTACTTTGTAGGTGTGATAGGATAGGTTTGCAAGATAATAAAGAACACGTAAATAAAAGCTAGGGGTTGTTTAGATAAAGAAACAATTACGTTAGTTTAACGAGTGTGGAAAAGTGGTGGTAGGAGTTGCGGAATTGTCCCTAAGCAATTGACTATGTTACTAGACCGATAACAAGTTTTATGTGGCAGAGGCCACTGCTAGCATGTCATCCCTTACTTGGAATTCTATGCACTTATGATTGGAACTATTAGCAAGCATCCGCAACTACTAACGTTCATTAAGGTAAAACCCTACCATAGCAATAAGATATATTGGTCCCCCTTCAATCCCGTATGCATCAATTTCTATGCTAGGCCGAAGCTTCTGTCACCCTTGCCCTCCAATACATAGTCCTATCAACATACAACTAACCCTATGGTGTGATCCACGCGTGCGCTCATATGATGGGCACCAAAGGACAGCAACATAACCACAAGCAATTTAAACCAATCATAGCAATTCATCAATCATCGATAGGACAACGAAAATCTACTCAAACATCATAGGATGGCAACACATCATTGGATAATAATATGAAGTATAAAGCACCATGTCCAAGTAGAGGGTACAGCGGGTTGCGGGAGAGTGGACCGCTGAATATAGATGGGGTGAAGGTGATGGAGGTGTTGGTGTAGATCGCCGCCACCCGATGATGTCCCGGGCGGCGTTCCGACGCTGCCGGGAGAGAGGGGGAGAGAGCCCCCCTTCTTCTTATTCTTCCTTGACCTCCTCCCTAGATGGGAGAAGGGTTTCCCCTCTGGTCCATGGTCTCCATGGCGATGGAGGGGCGAGAGCCTCTCCGAGATTGGATCTCTCTCTCTGTGTCCTTCTGTTTCTGCGCTCCCAGATTCTGGCCTTTCACCGTTTCTTAAATTCCCGGAGATCCATAACTCCAATTAAGGTGTCCTTTTAACACGATTTTTTATCCGGATATTAGCTTTCTTGTGGTGAAAGAAGGGCCCCAACCACCTTAAGGGTTGGTCACGAGCCTGCTAGGCGCACCTGGGGGGTAGGGCACGCCTCCTGGGCTCGTGACCCCCTCGGGCATCGTTTCGTGTTGATTCTTCTTCCCAAAAATCATAAATATTCCAAAAAATCCCCGTAGGTTTTTTATTGCGTTTGGACTTTGTTTGGTATGGATATTCTGCGAAACAAAAAACATGCAACAAACAGGAACTGGCACTAGGCACTGGATCAATATGTTAGTCCCAAAAATAGTATAAAAATTTGCCAAAAGTATATGAAAGTTGTTGAATATTGGCATGAAACAATCAAAAATTATAGATACGATGGAGACGTATCAATGTTCAACCCATGGACCAGCCTCCCCACACGGGCTCAACAACAATAGTTTGACTTGCACTCCATGTTCTTCATCATGTCCTTCATCACGATGTGGAACCGTCGAATGGTCTGACTCTACAGAGTCATCATCGCAATAGTTTCTCTTAGGACAACCAATTGTTTGTGGCCGAGGCGAGATCCTACGTCAATATAAGAGCATCTACATCTGAAACTTGCAAATCCGGCCCCGCAAACGCCCGCGGACGCATCCACGGACACTGACTGTGCACACCTCAAATAAACACTTCTGCAACCGGACATCTCATAATAGATTCTCAAATACATACATAAGCATGCAAACATAAAAACATATGTTCTACATACACTCTATCTACTTCTCGTCGGAGATTTTGATGATCTACGTGCCCTCCATCGGATAGACGTGCGGTAGCTATAACTCTGCCCACTCCGGTTCCTCTTGGTTCTCCGCTGCGGCTTCCTCCACTGATATCTCTGCGTCAAGCTTGTGAAGAGGGTGGCGGCCTTCACCTTCCTCTGTCGGATGAGCCGACGGTTGGCCTCCACCTCGGCCTCATCTCGAAAGGAATAGAGGATGACCTGCTGCTCCGTCATCTCCTTGGCTTGGGCAATGGTGACGCCTTTGCCATGTTCAAGCCTGGAGCATGGATCTCTGGCTCGTCCTCCTCCATCGCCTCCGACATCTCCTCCTCCATCTCCTCCTCCTCCTTCCTCATCTCCAGCGAGTCCGGAGGGAGACCCAGAGCGATGCAGGCGCCACACCAAGCCTGGATCTCCGCATCGATCTGCATCCAGCGCTCCGACGTAAGCATAGCATAGGCGGTGATCCTATGGTGGACCATATAGATGCCGGAGAATGGGGAAGAGGAGGTGAATGGGCTTGGGTGGTGGCGGAGGGAGAGAGAAGGTGGATGTGCTAGGGCTGCAGGATGCCGACCATCTTAAATAACCGGCTATGGCCTCGGGAGGCGAGCTGGAGCGGATTCGACACCACGGCGACAGTCGAGGTGCCCATCACACCTTCGGGTTTCCAGGCGAATCCGCATGGGGCCTCGTCGTCGGGCCAATGTGGCGGGCGTGCCCGCGTGCGCTTGGGCGCCTCATTTCTGGCCCATATTTGGGCTAGATATGAGGAGTGCCGATTGTGACGCCCCCATTTTGACCGTACGCTAATCATACACGCAAGTGCGTGTGACCAAGATTGGGGACCCACGAGAAGATATCACAACACAACTCGAGACACAAATTAAAGTCATACAAGCTTCGTATTACAAGCCAAGGTCCTCGAGGGCTCAAATACATAAACTCGGATGCAAACGAGTCAGCGGAAGAAAATAATATCTGAGTACATACATAAGTTAAACAAGTTTTGTCGTAAGAAGGCTAGCACAAACATAAACATCGGATCGAAAAGGTAAGGCCTCCTTACTAGGAGCCTCCTATCCTACTGCTGGTCAAGGGCAGCCTCCACGTAGTAGTAAGCTCCGCCGATGTAGTAGTAGTCGTCGGTGGTATCATCCGTCTCCAGGGCTCCGTCATCTGGTCAAGACAATCGTAGCAAGAGGAAAAGGGGAGCAAAGCAACGGTTAATACCCATACAAAGTAATCACAAGACTGACATCAGAACTATGCTAAGTATGCATCATGATCAAAAGAATGGGACTATATCTTTGGACTAACTGCAAAAATGCCAGGAGAGAGGGAAGGCCTAGTCCTATCGAAGACTAGCATCTTAAGAGTCTTGCAGCATTAGAAGAGTGTAGGTTTGCACAATATAAGTAGCAAGTTATATTTAGTACCGCCCAGAGATTCTTCCCTGACCCCCTGCGAGAAAGCAATCTTGAAGCCAACAGTGTGATTTCAATTCACAAGTATCCACTTCTAGTTGTATAGATCAGGATACAACTCCGAGCGTCTGTTACCATGGACACGGCTATTCGAAAAGATATACTTCCCTACACGGGTGCATCAACTTGCCCAACACGCTCGATTTACTTTGTCCAGACATACTTTCCTGGGTCATTTGGGCCTCGGCTGATCGACACGTCTTAGTCCTACCTTGGCTCAATAGAGAGACGACATGCCGGTCGACATCCTAATCGCAAAGGGGTCATGGACCAATCTAATTTCACAATCCTGCACGTTGCGACGACATCCGGTGTCAGTCCTGGCACCTCTTAATACAAAGACTGTGCTTATGTGGGCCAACCAGGCGGATGGCATTCAACTGTGACATCTGAAGAACTTTCACGCGAATGTACGATGTAGAGTACCATATTTCTTCCCGCGTGGTGGTTGATACGTCTCCAGCGTATCGATAATTTTGTTATTGTTCCATGCTAATATATTATCTTTCTAGGATACTTTTTGGGTATTTATTTACAAATTTATAATATTTTTGATCACTAACCTATTGACCCAGTGCCCAGTGGCAGTTCCTGTTTTCTATGTGTTTTTTGCCTTTTCTGAGTACAATACCAAACGAATTCCAATTGCCACGAAACTTTTTGACGATTTTTTCTAGACCAATACAAGACCTAGAAGCTTTGGAGGAAGGTTGGAAGAGGCACCAGGGCCCCACCACATATCCCACTGCACCACCAGTGGGGGCGTGGCCAGATATGTGGTGGCCCCCTGGTGGCTCTCCCGACGTCGTTCTCCGGCCTATAAATTCACATCTACCCCAAAAACACCAGAAGCGCTCCCGAAAGACTTTTTCCGCCACCACAAGTATCTATTCTGATGGGAGGTCATCTACACCTCCGTTCTAGCACCTTGATGGAGGAGATATCGATCACGAAGGGACTATTCATCAACCTTGCGGACCTCACCATGATGTGTAAGTAGTTCACCACAGACCTACGGGTCCGTACATAGTACCTAGATGGCAATCTCTCTCTCTCTCTCTCTCTCTCTCTCTCTCTTCAATACAATGTTCATCGCATCTTTGCCCTGATCTATCCGATGTAATCCCTTTGTATGGTGTGTTTATTGGGATCCGATGAATTGTGAGTTTATGTTCAGATTATTCGTCAAAATTATTTGAGTCAAACCTGAATACTAAGATTCTTATTTGCATAATCATCATAGCTTCATAATGGTCTCTGATGTCGCTTGAAGCTACGTCGGTATTTCCCCAAAGAGGAAGGGATGATGCAGCACATCGGCGGTAGATATTTCCCTTAGATATGAAACCAAGGTTATCGAACCAGTAGGAGAACAAGAAACACAACGTAAACAGCCCCTACACACTAATAACAAATACTCGCAACCCGACGTGTTAAAGGGGTTGTCAATCCCTTTCGGGTAACGGCGCCAGAAAGGCACGTGGATGGGAGAAAGTTGTAAATATTGATAGATCGAATGCCAAATTAAATAAAATGCAGCAAGACATTTTTGGGTTTTTTGAAATATAGATCTGAAAATAAAAGCAAAGGAAAAGTAGATCGCAAAGGCAAATATATGAGAAAGAGACCCGAGGGCCGTAGGTTTCACTAGTGGCTTCTCTCGAGAAAAATAGAAAATAGTGGGTGAACAAATTACTGTTGGGAAATTGATAGAACTTCAAATACTCATGACGATATCCAGGCAATGATCATTACATAGGCATCACGTCCAAGATTAGTAGACCGACTCCCGCCTGCATCTACTACTATTACTCCACACATCGACCGCTATCCAGCATGCATCTAGTGTATTAAGTTCATGGAGAAACGGAGTAATGCAATAAGAACGATGACATGATGTAGACAAGATCTATCTATGTAGAGATAGACCCCATCGTTTTATCCTTAGTAGCAACGATACTACGTGTCATTTCCCTTTCTGTCACTGGGATCAACCACCGTAAGATTGAACCCACTACAAAGCACCTCTTCCCATTGCGAGATAAATAGATCAAGTTGGCCAAACAAACCAAATATCGGTGAAGAAATACGAGGCTATAAGCAATCATGCATATAAGAGATCAAAGAAACTCAAATAACTTTCATCGATATAAAAAGATAGATCTGATCATAAACTCAAAGTTAATCGATCCCAACAAACACACCGCAAAAGAGTTACATCATATGGATCTCTAGGAGACAATTGTACTGGGAATTCGGCGAGAGAGAGAGAGCCATCTAGCTACTAATACGGACCCGAAGGTCTACAAAGAACTACTCATGCATCATCGGGGAGGCACCAATGGAGGTGGTGAACCCCATCCGAGATGGTGTCTAGATTAGATTTGGTGGTTCTGGAGTTTGCGGCGGCTGGATGAATATTTCGTCGCTTCCCCTAGGGTTTCTAGAATATTGGGATATTTATAGAGCAAAGAGGCGATCCGGGGGCACCCGAGGTGGGCACTACCCACCAGGGCACGCCTGGGCCTCCTGGTGCGCCCTGGTGGGTTGTGCCTCCCTCGGGGCAGCCCCACGTGCAGCCAGGGCCCGTTGTGTTCCTTCTGGCCCATAAAAAATCATCATGAAGTTTCGCGGTATTTGGGCTTTGTCTAGGATTGATTTTCAGTGATGTAAAAAACATGGAAAAACAGCAACTAGCACTTGGCACTATGTCAATAGGTTAGTACCAAAAAATGATATAAAATTACTATAAAACGATTATAAAACATCCAAGATTGATAAAATAATAGCATGAAGCAATCAGAAATTATAGATACGTTGGAGACGTATCAGTCTCGGGTCTATTGAGATGGGTTGACTAACTAGATTGATATTTCTTCGGTGGGAGTGGTGCGTTGTAGTTGGTTTAACATAACAAGTTCTATATCCTAGTGACAGAAGGGGACAAGTGTTGGGTAACGTTGCATGGAAAACAAAAAAATTCCTACGCACACGCAGATCTATCCATGGTGATGAGCATTTACGAGAGGGAGACTGGATCTACGTACCCTTGTAGATCGCTAAGCGGGAAGCGTTAAGAAACGCGGTTGGTGTAGTCGAAAGTCTTCGCGATCCAAATCGCCGAGCATCCCGCGATCCAATCACGATCCGTCCCATGAACTTGATCATGATCTGTCCCAAGAGCTTCATCACAATCCTTCCGATCTAGCGCCGAACGGACGACACCTCCGCGTTCAGCACACGTACTGCTTGATGACGATCTCTGCTGTCTTGATCCATCAAGAGAGAGCAGAGAGGAAGAAGAGTTCTCCGGCAGCGTGACGGCGCTCTGGCAATAGTGGTGGAGCAATTCCGGCAGGGCTTCGCCTAAGCGCTGCAGAAACCTAATCTAGAGGAGAAACTATGCACTCGAGGAACGGGTAGCACGTGGCTGAAAATTCTAGTGCAAAACCATAAAACTCACCAGTATATATAGGAGGAGAGGAGCAGAGGCTTGGCGCAAGGTCCAAGCCTCCTTGGAGTCGGCCGAACCAACTAGGAGAGGAGGACTCCTCCTCCAATCCTAGTAGGACTAGGATTCCTGCCTTTTTTGCCTTTTTCCACCTTCTCCTATTGGGGTTTTCTTCTCCAGCCGCATGGGCCTTGTGTGGAAGTTCCACCAGCACACTAAGGGCTGGTATTCACTCTACCACATCCCATGAAGCCTCTTGGGTCGAAATACCCCTCCCGGTGGTCTCCCGGTACACTACCGGCACTCCTGTAACATTACCGATGAGCCCGAAACTTTTCCGGCGACCAAAACAGGACTTCCTATATATGAATCTTTACCTAAGGACCACTCTAGAGCTCCTCGTGATGTCCGGGATCTAATCCGGGACTTCGGACAACCATCGGTCACCACCATACATAACTCTATACTACCGAAACGTCACCAAACCTTAAGTGTGCAGACCCTGCGGGTGCGAGAACTATGTAGACATGACCGAGACACCTCTGTGGTCAATAACCAATAGCGGGACCTAGATGATGTTCCCTTTGTTCTTCGGTATGTTACTTGCCCAAGATTCGGTCGTCGGTATCTCCATACCTAGTTCAACCTTGTTACCAGCAAGTCTCTTTACTCGTTCCGTAATACAAGATCCCATGACTAACACTTAGTCACATTGCTTGCAAGGCTCATTGTGATGTTGTATTACCGAGTGGGCCCTGAGATACCTCTCCGTCACACGGAGTAACAAATCCCATTCTTGATCCATGCCAACTCAACAGACACCCTCGGAGATACCTGTAGAGCACCTTTATAGTCACCCAGTTACGTTGCGACATTTGATACACACAAGGCACTCCTCCGGTGTCCGTGAGTTGCGTGATCTCATGGTCATAGGAACATATACTTGACATACAGAAAACAGTAGCAATAAACTGATACGATCATATGCTACGTTTGTAGTTTTGGTCTTGTCCATCACACCATTCTCCTAATGATGTGATCCCGTTATCAAATGACATCACATGTCAATGGCTAGGAAACCTAGACCATCTTTGATCAACGAGCTACTTCACTAGAGGCATACTAGGGACATAGTGTTGTCTATATGCCCACACATGTAATGTGTTTCTAATCAATACAATTATAGCATGGATAATAAATGATTATCATGAACAAGGAAATATAATAATAAACACTTTATTTATTGTGTCTAGGGCATATTTCCAATAGTCTCCCACTTGCACTAGAGTTAATAATCTAGTTCACATCACTATGTGATTTTCATTGTAATGAATCTAACACCCATGCAGTTCTGGTGTTGATCATGTTTAGCCCTTGGAAGAAGTTTAGTCAATGGGTCTGCAACATTCAGATCCATGTGCACTTTGCAAATATTTATGTCCTTCTCCTCGATGTAATTGCGGATGGAGTTGAAGCGTCGCTTTATGTGTCTGGTCCTCTTGTGAAACCTTGGTTCCTTGGCCAGAGCAATGGCATCAGTGTTGTCACAGAATAGGTTCATTGGATTCAGTGCATTGGGCACTACTCCAAGATCTGTCATGAACTGCTTCATCCAGACACCTTCCTTCACCGCCTCCGAGGCTGCGATGTACTTCGCTTCGCACGTAGAATCGGCTACCATGCTTTGCTTGGAACTGCACCAGCTTTTCATCACCTCCATAAACGAGAAACATTTCCTTAGTCCTTTTCAGGTACTTCAGGATATTCTTGACCGCTGCTAGTGCTCCATTCCAGGATCACTTTGAAACCTTCCGGCCATACTTATGGCAAGGCTGACATCGGGTGTTGTGCATAGCATTGCATACATGATAGAGCCTATGGCTGAAGCATAGGGGATGACACTCATCTTTTCTTTATCTTCTGCAGTTACTGGGCATTGAGTCTTACTCAACTTCACACCTTGTAACACAAGCAAGAACCCGTTCTAGGACTGATCCACTTTGAACTTCTTTTAAACTTTATCAAGGTATGTGCTCTGTGAAAGTGATATTAAGCGTCTCGATCTATCTCTATAGATTTTAATGCCTAATATGAAAGCAGCTTCTCCTAGGTCCTTCATTGAAAAACTCTTGTTCAAATATTCCTTCACGCTTTCTAGCATTTCTATATTGTTTCCAATGAGCAATATGTCATCCACATATAATATTAGAAACACTATAGAACTCCCACTCACTTTCTTGTCAATACAAGCTTCTCCATAAACTTGTATAAACTCAAACGCTTTGATCACCTCATCAAAACGCTTATTCCAACTCCGAGATGCTTGCACCAGTCTATAAATGGATCGCTAGAGTTTGCAAACTTTGTCAGCATTCTCTGGATCGACAAAACCTTCGGGTTGCATCATATACAACTCTTCCTCAAGGAAACCGTTGAGGAACGCCATTTTGACATCCATCTGCCAAATTTCATAGTCGAAATAAGCAGCTACTGCCAACATGATTCTGACAGACTTAAGCATCGCTACGGGTGAGAATGTCTCATCGTAGTCAACTCCTTGAACTTGTGAAAAACCCTTTGCCACTAGTCGTCCTTTATAGACAGTGATATTACCGTCCGCGCCTGTCTTCTTCTTAAAGATCCATTTGTTTTGAATGGCCTTTCGCCCTTCAGGTAATACTTCCAAAGTCCATACTTTGTTTTCATACATGGATCCCATCTCGGATTTCATGGCCTCTAACACTTTCTCGGAATCCGGGCCATCACTACTCCTCCATAGCTCGTAGGTTCATTGTTGTCCAACAACATGACCTCTAAGACAGGGTTGCCGTACCACTCAGGAGTAGTACGCGCCCTTGTCGACCTACGAGGTTCAATAGTAGCTTGATCCGAAGCTTCATGATCATCATCATTAACTTCCTCTTCTACCATCGTAGATTCCACAGAAACAACTTTATGCGTCGCGCTACTTTCTGGTTGAAGTAAAGGTTCAGTAACCTCATTAAGCTCTATCTTCCTCCCACTCAATTCTTTCGAGAGAAACTCTTTCTCAAGAAACGTTCTGTTCTTACCGACAAACACTTTGCCTTCGGATCTGAGATAGAAGGTATACCTGACTGTCTCTTTCGGGTATCCTATGAAGATGCATTTCTCCGCTTTGGGTTCCAGCTTTTCAGGCTGAAGCTTTTTGACATAAGCATCACATCCCCAAACTTTAAGAAACGACAACTTTGGCCTTTTGCCAAACCATAGTTCATATGGCGTCGTCTCAACGAATTTTGATGGTGCCCTATTTAAAATGAATGCATATGTCTCTAATGCATAACCCCAAAACGATAGTGGCAAATCAGCAAGAGACATCATAGAACGCACCATATCTAATAAGGTTCAATTACGACGTTCGGACACACCATTACACTGTGGTGTTCCCGGCGGTGTCAACTGTGAAACAATTCCACACCGTCTTAAGTGACTGCCAAACTCATAACTCAGATATTCACCTCCTCGATCAGATCACGGAAATTTAATCTTCTTGTTACGATGATTCTCAACTTCACTCTAAAATTGCTTGAACTTTTCAAACATTTCAGACTTGTGTTTCATTAAGTAAATATACCCATATCTACTTAAGTCATCAGTGAAGGTGAGGAAATAATGATATCCACCACGCGCTATAACATTCATTGGACCGCACACATCAGTATGTATGATTTCCAATAAGTCACTTGCCCGTTCCATTGTTCCGGAGAACGGCGTTTTAGTCATCTTGCCCATGAGTCATGGTTCGCATGTGTCAAGTGATTCAAAATCAAGTGACTCCAGAAGTCCATCAGCATGGAGCTTCCTCATACGTTTTACACCAATATGACCTAAATGGCAGTGCCACAAGAAAGTGGTACTATCATTATCAACTCTACATCTTTTGGCATCAATGTTATGAACATGTGTGTCATCACTATCAAGATTAAAAATGAATAAACCCCTCACATTGGGAGCATGACCATAAAAGATATTACTCATATAAATAGAACAACCTTTATTCTCTGATTTAAATGAGTAACCGCCTCACAATAAACAAGATCCAGATATAATGTTCATGCTTAACGCAGGCACTAAATAACAATTATTCAGGTTCATCACTAATCCCGATGGTAATCGAAGAGAGAGCGTGCCGACGGCGATCACATCAACCTTGGAACCATTTCCCACGCGCATCGTCACTTCGTCCTTTGCCAGCCTTCATTTATTCCATAGTTCCTGCTTTGAGTTGCAAATGTGAGCAACAAAACCGGTATCAAATACCCAGGCACTACTACGAGAGCTAGTAAGGTACACATCAATAACATGTATATCATATATACCTTATTTGTCATTGGTCGCCTTCTTGTCAACCAGGTACTTGGGGCAGTTCCACTTCCACTGACCAATTCCCTTGCAATGAAAGCACTCAGTTTCTGGCTTAGGTCCATGCTTAGGCTTCTTTACAGGAGTAGCAACTGCTTTGCCATCCTTCTTGGTTTTGCCCTTCTTGCCTTTGCCCTTGCCATTTTTCTTGAAACTAGTGGTTTTATTGACCATCAACACTTGATGTTCTTTCTGGATTTCAGACTCAGCGACTTTCAGCATCGCAAACAGCTCGGCGACTGACTTGTTCATCTCGTGCATGTTATAGTTCATCACAAAGCTCTTATAACTAGGTGGCAGTGATTGAATAACTCTGTCAGTAATCGCCTTTGGCGGAAGGGTAATTCCCAACTCACCTAGACGGTTTGAATACCCAAACATTCTAAGTATATGCTCACTGATAGACCCGTACTCCTGCATCTTGCAAGCATAGAACTTATCAGAGGTCTCATACCTCTCGATTCGGGCATTCTTCTGAAAGATAAACTTCAACTCCTGGAACATCTCATATGCTCCACGACATTCAAAATGTCTTTGAAGTCCCGATTCTAAGCCATACAATATTGCACACTGAACTATTGAGTAATCTCCAGAACGTGCCTCCCAAGCGTTCATAACGTCTTCCGAGGTCATGTCTTGTGGTTGGTCACCAAGCGGTGCATCAAGGACATATGATTTCTAGGAAGCCGTGAGGATAATCATCAGATTACGGGCCTAGTCAACAAAGTTACTTCCATCATCTTTCAACTTAGCTTTCTCCAGGAACGCATTAAAATTCAAGGGTGCTACTGCGCGAGCCATTGATCTACAACATAAATATGCAAAGGTTACTTAGACTATTGTTCAAGATAATGAGTTTAGTTAATCAAATTTACTAAAGCTCCCACTCAAATTTACATCCCTCAGTTCATGTGAGTGTCACATGATCCAAATTCACCAACTCAAGTCCGATCATCACGTGAGTTGAGGTGGCTTCAATGGTGAACATCATTATCTTGATCATATCTACTATATGACTCATGTTCGACCTTTTGGTCTCTTGTGTTCTGAGGCCATGTCTGTACATGCTAGGCTCGTAAAGTTTAACCCTAGTGTTCTGCACATGCAACACTGACTTGCACCCGTTGTTTGTGAACGTAGAGTCTATCACACCCGATCATCACGTGGTGTCTCGACACGACGAACTTTCGCAATGGTGCACACTCGGGGAGAACACAATTTATCTTGAAATTAAGTGAGGAATCACCTTATAATGCTACCGTCTTCCTAAGCAAAACAAGGTGCATAAAAGGATCAATATCACATGCAAATCAGAAGTGACATGATATGGCCATGAACTTGTGCTTTTGCTCTCCATCATGAAAGCACCGACATGATCTCCATCGTGCCCGGCACGACACCATGATCTCCATAATCTTGATCTCCATCAACGTGTTGCCATCGGGGTTGTCCTAAGCAATCTAAGCATCAACGCCCACAAACCTTTTGTGTTCTACTCGAGATCTCATCTGCACATAGACCTAGCTCATGATGCCACTGTTGGGGAAAGTTGCATGGGAAACAAAAATTTCCTATGCACATGCAGATCTATCCATGGTGATGAGCATCTACAGGAGGGAGAGTGGATCTACGTACCTTGTAGATCGCTAAGCGAGAAGCGTTAAGAAATGCGGTTGGTGTAGTCGAACGGCTTCGCGATCCAAATAGCCGAGCGTCCCGCGATCCAATCACGATCCGTCCCGCGATCCAATCACGATCCGTACCACAAACTTGATCACGATCCGTCCCATGAACTTGATCATGATCCGTCCCACGAGCTTGATCACGATCCTTCCGATCTAGCGCCGAACGGACGACACCTCCGCGTTGAGCACACGTACAGCTTGATGACGATCTCTGTCGTCTTGATCCAGCAAGAGAGAGCGGAGAGGAAGAAGAGTTCTCCGGCAGCGTGACGGTGCTCCGGCGATGGTGGTGGAGCAATTCCGGCAGGGCTTCGCCTAAGCGCTACAGAAATTCTATCTAGAGGAGAAACTATGCACTGGAGGAACGGGTAGCACGTGGCTGAAAATTCTAGTGCAAAACCCTAAAACTCACCAGTATATATAGGAGGAGAGGAGCAGAGTCTTGGCACAAGGTCCATACCTCCATGGATTCGGCTGAACCAACTAGGAGAGGAGGACTCCTCCTCCAATCCTAGTAGGACTAGGATTCCTCCTTTTTTTGCCTTTTTCCCACCTTTTCCTATTGGGTTTTCTTCTCCAGCCGCATGGGCCTTGTGTGGAAGTTACACCAGCCCACGAAAGTCTGGTATTCACTCTCCCACATCCCATGAAGCCTCTTGGTTCGAAATACCCCTCCCGGTGGTCTCTCGGTACACTACCGGCACTCCCGGTACATTACCGATGAGCCCGGAACTTTTCCGGCGACCAAAACATGACTTCCTATATATGAATCTTTACATCCAGACCATTCTGGAGCTCCTCGTGACGTCCGAGATCTCATCTAGGACTACGAACAACCTTCGGTCACCACTATACATAACTATATACTACTGAAACGTCGCCAAACCCTAAGTGTGCACACCCTGCGGGTTCGAGAACTATGTAGACATGACCGAGACACCTCTGTGGCCAATAACCAATAGCGGGACCTAGATTCCCATATTGGTTCCTACATATTCTACGAAGATCTTTATCGGTCGAACCTCTATGTCAAGGATTCAGTTAATCCCGTATGATGTTCCCTTTGTTCTTCGGTATGTTACTTGCCCAAGATTCGATCGTTGGTATCTCCAGACCTAGTTCAACCTCGTTACCAGCAAGTCTCTTTACTTGTTCCGTAATACAAGATCCCGTTACTAACACTTAGTCACATTGCTTGCAAGGCTCATTGTGATGTTGTATTACTAAGTGGGCCCTGAGATACCTCTCCGTCACACGGAGTAACAAATCCCAGTCTTGATCCATGCCAACTCAACAGACACCCTCGGAGATACCTGTAGAGCACCTTTATAGTCACCCAGTTACGTTGCGACGTTTGATACACACAAGGCACTCCTCCGGTGTCCGTGAGTTGCATGATCTCATGGTCATTGGAACATATACTTGACATGCAGAAAACAGTAGCAATAAATTGACACGATAATATGCTACATTTGTAGTTTGGGTCTTGTCCATCACAACATTCTCCTAATGATGTGATCCCATTATCAAATGACATCACATGTCAATGGCTAGGAAACCTTGACCATCTTTGATCAACAAGCTAGTTCACTAGAGGCATACTAGGGACATAGTGTTGTTTATATACCCACACATGTAATGTGTTTCCAATCAATACAATTATAGCATGGATAATAAACGATTATCATGAACAAGGAAATATAATAATAAACACATTATTTATTGCCTCTAGGGCATATTTACAACAACAAGATGTGTCTTTTTATTTCTGCTACTAAGGATAAAACAATGGGGTTTATTCATATTGATTAAGTTTACTTTGTCTACATCATGTCATTGTTCTTCAAGCATTATTCTGTTTTACTCAATTCTCTAAATGCATGATGGATAGCGGTCGATGAGTGGAGTAATAGTAATAGGTGCAGGCAGGAGTCAGCCTATTTGCTTATGGACGTGATGCCTATATACACATGATAATTGTCGTGAAAATCACATAATTATTCGCTTTTCTATCAATTGCCCAACAGTAATTTGTTTACCCACCGTATGCTATTTTTGTGAGAGATGCCACTACAGAACTATACGGCCTCCGGGTCTATTCACTTATATATTCGCAAACGTTATCATTACCTTGCTATTATTTATTACCTTTAATTTTTTTCACTTTACTATTATCTACAAGTATCTACACAACTCACTTGCTTGCAAAGAACGACATCAAGGGGATTGACAACCCTCTTGCCGGCATTGGGTGCAATTTGTTTTTTCTTTTGTGTGCAACTGGTGAAGACGGTTGAGGATTGGTATTCCTATTGCTTCGATAAACCTTGGTCTCAGAACTAAGGGAAATACTTACCCACTTGGTGCTGCAATTACCCGTTCCTCTTCATGGAAAACCCAACGCAGATCACGAGTATCAGGAAGGATTTCTGGCGCCGTTGTCGGGGAATACCATCTCCAACTATCAAGTAACTTCACACAAAATTTTAGTCACTTGTTCTTATTTTTATTTGCTGTTATATTTAGTTTGTCTCATAAAAATCAAAAATACAAAAACATTTACCTTTTCTAGTTACTACTTTACTTCTAGTTTGCTAGTTTGCTTGTCTCGTCTCTACTTTGCTTGCTTGCCTAGCTATGCTATCTTTATCTTTATCACAAAATAAAACAAAGAAAAAAAGCACAAATAAAGATAAATGGATCTTTATCCACTTGCTAATCTTCTCAAAAGGCCCGATTATGTTGAAACAATTGCTAGTGAGAGTTCACTAGATTATCATTATGAGGTCTTGCTTGAAAATCATGAATCTTGACAGTTCCTTGAATGAAAAGCATGATTGCCATGTTGTTAGTATGAATTATCTGAATATCCATGATGCTAATGATATGCAAAACCACAAGTTTGGGTATGCTATGCTTGATGAAGATGATATTTTTGTCCCCCAAGTTTTGGTGAGCAAATTTATTATGATGATTGCATACCTCCTATTTATGATAAATGTGGTGATGACACGTATGCTATAATTGGTAATGATAAACATGAAACTTGTCATCATTATTTGAATATTCAATATGGTTATGACAATCAAGTGTCACATGATAGTTATGTTGTTGAGTTTGCTCCCACTACCATGAATGAAAAGGAATTTGCTTACGTGAAGAGTGATAAATTTTCTATGCTTGTAGATCATGAAAAGAATGCTTTATGTGACAGTTCTATTGTGAGATTTCTTCTTGATGCTACTAAAAATTATTATGAGGGATTAACATATGCGTAGGCAGTGTATAATATCAATTTTCCTCCCTATGAGTTCAAAGTGTGGAAGTTATGCTTGCTTTGCCATCCCATGCTAGTTGATTCTTGCTCCCATAGATTATTTGCTTATAAAATCCCTATGCGTAGGAAGTATGTTAGAATTAAATGTGTTTGTCACATGTCTTATGATGCTCTCTTTATTCTTTAACTCTTGTCTTTTATGTGAGCATCATTATTAACCTAAGCCTATCTTGATGGCTATAAAGAAAGAGCTTGTTGGGAGACAACCCAATAGTTATCATTATTTCTATTTTTGTGTGATAACATGATTGTTATCTGTGTAATTATTATGCTTTTATGTTTTAATTAGTGTTTTTGACAAGTAAATCCTTTGGGATGACCCAAAAGATTAGTAGAAATGATGCTGAAACATAACAGAAACTTTGACTCCACTGCAGTAATTTTATTTTTTTACCGGAGCGTGATAATGATCTAAAATTATAACAAAGTATTTTCATACAAATCCTTTACGTTTTTCCAATTTGACAGAATTTATAGAGTTACATAAGTATGGGCTCTTTACAGATTGCCACAGACTGTTCTGTTTTAAACAGATTCTGTTTTCCTTGCATAGTTTGCTTGTTTTGATTATGGCATGGACTATATCTGGGGGGGGGTGTAAGACATGGGGAAGTTGGAATACAATACCTATTAATCAAAAAAAGAATTTGGATCAACTTATCACAGTACCTCAAGTATGCAATATGTTTCTTATACTAACAGATCTCACGAAGTTTTGTTGAGTTTTGTGTGATTGAAGTTTTCAAGTTTTGGGCGTGATCACGACGGACTACAGAATAAGGAGTAGGAAGAGACTAATCTGGGGGATGCCCAAGGCACCCCAAGTATAATTCTAAGGAGACTCAAGCATCTAAACTTGGGGATGCCCCAAAAGGCATCCCCTCTTTCATCTCAATCCATCGGTATGTCACTTGGAGCTATATTTTATTCATCGCATGATATGATTTTTTTGCTTGGAGTGCCGTTTGATTTTGTTTTCTTTTACTTTCAGTTTGTCACAGTCATCATTTTATGGACACACCTATTTGAGAGAGACACAACTTCATGAGAATTTGCTAGAATACTCTATGTGCTTCACTTATATCTTTTGAGATAGGCAGTTGCCCTAGTACTTCACTTATATGTTTTTGAGCATGATGGTGTGTAGATTTTATAGAAATAATATGCTCTCATTCTTCACTTATATTTGATTGAGATCTGAATAAATAGTGTTGGTAATTTGCATGGGTCATAAGACTAGTCCAAGAAAATTAGGTATTCAATGAATGATAATCAAAACCATCGTGGAACACATATAGAGAAGTTGTGGGTTAATGACATTGATGTAGTAATATGAAAAAGGTGTGAGTCCAAAATTGTTGATTTGTATAAGTGTCGAGATTAAGAGGTGTTAACTTGTTATTCATCTAAAAATTAAAGAGGCATGGTGATGATGTGTGAGCATTTATATTCCTCGTTGAAACCCTAGTGTTGTTTTTAGTCGGGGGCGCGCGATGGTTAGCTCCTACCAACCTCCTCCCTCGGGGCATGCGAAGAGTACTTTGATTGTGATAAAACTAATAAAACTTTGTAATAAATATGTGAGTTCTTTACGACTAATGTTACACCATGGACATACGCATATTCACCTTCTCATATTTGCTAGCCTCTTCGGCACCGTGCATAGCCCCACCTCGAGGATCGGTGCAACTTTTGCTTGTGCATCCAAACCCCGTGACATGATATGCTCTGTTGCACATAAGACTCATTATATATTCCTCAAAACAGCCACCATACCTACCTATTATTGCATTTCCATAGCCATTTCGACATATATTGCCATGCAAATTCCATTGTCACTTCACATGACTAGTTCGTTCATCATCATAATGCTTTGAATGATCATATAGAGATGACATAGTATTTGTGGCAAAGCCACCGTTCCTCATATATTCGATACATCTCATGCTAGATCATTGCACATCCTGGTACACTGCCAGAGGCATTCATTCAGAGTCATATCTTTCTACCAGTCCTTCATGTTGAGATGTACGTAAATAAAAATGTGACGATCATCATTATTAGAGCATTGTCCCAGTGAGGAAAGGATGACGGATACTATGAGTCCCCCACAAATCGGGATGAGACTCCAAACGAAAAATGAAATAAAAATGGGGGAGGCCAAATGATCCCACCATATAAAAAAGGGAGAAAATGGGGAGGCAAAAAGAAAGATAAAACCCCACCATAAAAAATCAGAGAAAATAGAGAAGGGACTTTGCTACAATCCTTTACCACACTTGTGCCTCAAAGTGGCACCATGTTCTTAGTATAGAAAGTCTCCTATGTTGACACTTCCATATGCTAGTGGGAACTACCTTTTCATATAATAAAATTGGCTTGTATATTCCGATGACGGGCTTCCTCAAATTCCTGAGGTCTTCATGAGCAAGAAAGTTTGATGCACACCCCACTTAGCATTAGTTGAGCTTTCATACACTTATAGCTCTAGTGCATCATTTGCATGGCAATCCCTACTCCTCGCATTGATATCTATCGATGAGCATCTCCATAGCTCGTTGGTACGCCTAGTTGATGCGAGACTATCTTATCCACTTTTTACCCCTTTGATGCATACCACCATATTCTATTCCACCTATATGCTATGTCCAATGGTTCACGCTCATGTATTGCGTGAAGAATAAAAAGTTGATGCATATTGAAAAAATATGATCCAATTGCCCCACTTGGATACCGTGGTGCTTAACATTTGTATATATGTGGTGAAGATGGAGTCAGGCCTTGCTAATATAATAAGATGAATAGGGGTAAAGCATTCTTTTAGGATCGTATACTTTGAAAAATTAATGATTTTGTTTCTTATACTTATAAATATTACTATTTTGTTGTTTGTTAATTCATCATTTCTCCATGAGCATACATACCAAAGATTATATAATGGGTAGCATGTCAAATCAATTTTTTTGTTTTTATCATTTACCTACTCGAGGACGAGCAGGAATTAAGCTTGGGGATGCTGATACGTCTCCACCGTATCTATAATTTTTGATTGTTCCATGCTAATATATTAACATTCTAGGATACTTTTTGGGTATTTATTTACCAACTTATAAGATTTTTTAGCACTAACCTATTGACCCAATGCCAGTGCCAGTTCTTGTTTTCTGCGTGTTTTTGCCTTTTCAGAGTTACAGTACCAAACGAAGTCCAATTGCCATGAAACATTTTGACGATTTTTCTGGACCAATACAAGACCTAGAAGCTTCGGAGGAAGGCCGGAAGAGGCACCAGGGACCCACCACATATCCCACCACGCCACCAGGGGGCAGATATGTGGTGGCCCCCTGGTGGTTCTCCCGACATCGTTCTCTGGCCTATAAATTCACATCTACCGTAAAAACACCAGAAGCGCTCCCGAAACATTTTTTTCTGCCGACGCAAGTCTCTGTTCCGATGGGAGGTCATTTACACCTCGTTCTAGCACCCTGTCGGAGGGGTGGTCGATGACTAAGGGCCTCTTCATCAACCTTGTTTCCCTCACCATGATGTGTGAGTAGTTCACCACATACCTACGGGTCCGTAGGTAGTATCTAGATGGCAATCTCTCTCTCTCTCTCAATCTTCAATACAATGTTCATCGAATGTTTGCCTTGATCTATCTGATGTAATCCCTTTGTATGGTGTGTTTGTTGGGATCCGATGAATTGTGAGTTTATGTTTAGATTATTCATGAAAAGTATTTGAGTCAAATATGATTACTATGATTCTTATTTGCATTATCATCATAGCTTTGTAATGCTCTCCGATCTATATCCCAGTGGGAGTGGTGCGTTGTAGTAGGTTCAACCTGACGAGTTTCTATATCCCAATGACAGAAGGGGACAAGTTGTGTCTTTGTGTTGCTGCTACTAAGGATAAAACGATGGGTTTTATTCATATTGATTGAGTTTACTTTGTCTACATCATGTCATTGTTCTCCAAGCATTACTCTATTTTACTTAATACTCTAGATGCATGCTGGATAGTGGTCGATGGGTGGAGTAATAGTAATAGGTGCAGGCAAAAGTCGGCCTATTTGCTTATGGACGTGATGCCTATATACACATGATCATTGCCATGAAAATTGCATAACTATTCTCTTTTCTATCGATTCCCCAACAATAATTTGTTTACCCACCGTTTGCTTTGCTTATGAGAGATGCAACTAGAGAACTCTATGGCCCCAGGTCTATTCACTTATATATTTACGAACACTATCATAACCTTGTTGTTATTTGTTACCTTTTATTTTTTGCACTTTACTCTTATCTACAAAACTCATTTGCTTGCAAATAACGAGATCAAGGGGATTTACAACCCTCTTGCCGGCGTTGGGTGCAAGTTATTTGTTCTTTTGTGTGCCGCCAGTGAAGACGGTTGAGGATTGGTATTCCTATTGGTTCGATAAACCTTGGTTTCATAATTGAGGGAAATACTTACCCACTTTGCGCTGTGATTACGAGTTCCTCTTCACGAAAAACCAAACGCAGATCACGAGTATCAGTGGTTAGTGCGAAACTAGCCAGAGGCCTTCTCAGATCACATATCCAAACCCATTAATGCTTTGTTAACTGTGGAGACAATTGATGATCCACAATATTTGGTATCGTTGCCCCGTATCGAGGACTTGTGGCAAGGGCCAAGAATGCCCGGACATGCCTCGTCACTATCACACCAACACCCTCCAGGTCATCCTAAACTCAACATGTTTAAGTAGTAAAGTTAATGTAACCATGTGTCCATAACACCGAGGGGGAAAGCTGTCAGGGTGACCAGAGAGGAATCACCCTCGATGGTTCACGCTTTAGTAGTTGCACGACAGAGTCATTGCCGGAAGGGGGAAGGAGGAATCACCCTCCGAGATCCATGACCGACTAGCTACACTACAAAGTTATCGTCATGAGTACCTTACGAAGTATCACCCTCGGTACTCGATAGTAGCGCTGCAGAGTCATACAACTAAGGGGGGGGGGTGCGGTGATGTGATGGGCATGGCTCGTCGATCAAGTTGATCGAGGCTTCAAATCTTCGAGTCGTCGATGATGAAGCAGGGGCAACTGGGACTAAGGGGTCACACGGGATCACTAAGCATTTAATATGTAGTAAGGTACAACAAAATTTTAACAAAAGCAGACTATGCATTAGATTGCTATCTACAATAGGAGCAAAATCTAATGCAAGCATGAGGGAGAAAGAATGGGCGACATCGGAATGATCAAGGTGGGTTGCTTGCCTTGTTGCTCTGCTGCAAAAGGCTGAACGTCAGCGGCATAGTCATACCCGACAGCAGTGTCAGTCTCGATGCCTACCGGAGGGAAGAGGGGGAAGAGACAATAAATACAAGCAAGCAGATGCAACATGATGCATGACATGACAATATGCAGTAATAGTGATGAGCTAACATAGTACTACACGTCACAAACGGAGCGGGAAAATTTCTAACGATATTTCGCGGGTCTCTGACTATTACAGGGCATATGATCCTAACGCCAAAAATGACCATGTTCATCATGCTAAGGGCATGTGACAGATGAACAGACAGCATATTCGGATTCGTGAGATTTTTCTAAGCAACTTTCATGTATAAAACGTTTTCATCCAAGCTACTAATTATTTTATATGATTTTACAAAGGTTTAAGAATATCCTAAAATTTCTTTTATTTATAAAGTCGAATTATCCAAAATGGTGTAAATCCATTTTATACGCAGGGCCATCTAGCCCATTAGGATGACAGGTGGGGCCAATGCTAAGTCAGCATGTCTTATCCATAGGAACAATAAATGGGGGGTCCCACTTGTCATACTCAGTTTATTTAGCATAGTGTTTAAATTAACCTAATTAGGGGTGGGACCCCACATGTCATAGTCTATTTAGCAGTGGGTTAAGTTAGTGACCAATTACTCTTAAACTAATTAACTGGCGGCCTAGGTCCACGGGTCAGCGACCCAGGCAGCGGTTGCTGGCGTCTGTGACCACAGGAAGCGGCGGAGGGACGCCAGCGATGTCCCCGACGACCATTTGGACGGCCGTCGAGTCCTACGTGAAGCGGGCGGCGCGGCGGATCCGTTCCAGCTAGCTGCGCTAGCAGGGGATAGACGGGGCGAGCGCACCGTCAACAAAGGCGACGGTGGCCGATCGGCTGCGACAGGGTGGCAGCGGGGCGGCGATAGCTAGCGCAGGGTGATGTGCCAGAGCAGCAGCGGGGCAGCGCATCAGCAACACGAGCGCGGGCGCGATCGGGCGTCGCGGTGGGGGTGGGGGGGGGGGGGGGGGGCAGAGCACAGCAGGAGCTCCAGCGAGCTGCGGGCGGCGGCGGTTGCGCGCGGCAACGGGGACAGAAGAGGGGGGGGGGGGGGGGGGGAGTCCGGGCCTCACTTGCGGTGCAGGGAGGCGGGGGCAACAGAAGGTGGGGAAGTCTCTGGGGAGGAGGACGTAGACGGGGGTCCGATCGACGATGGCGACAACTCGGTCGCGGCGAGCCCGAGCTCGAGCTCGAGCAGAGGGGGAAGAAAATGAGGCGAGAGGGGCAAAGGCAGGGGCTAGGGTTGCGGGGCACTCGCTGGCGCCCTTTTAAAGGAGGGGCCGCCCGTAGGATGGTCGGCGTGTGGCCCGGGGGGGGGGGGGGGGGGGGGGTACCGTGGCGGCCACCCCCCCTCTGGTCACTGTAGCGAGAGGTGGGAGAAGGCTGGGGGGAGTTGGGCCAGCCAGTCGGCCTTGTGGGCCAAGGCTTAGGGGTCAAGGGGTCTTTCCCCTTTTAATTTTTTTTAAAACACTGTTAGTTTTGTTTATTCTGTTGAGTTAATTTCAATACCAAAAATACTTTTGTAAAAATAATAAACTTGGCCCGTTATTGCCATTGTAATATTACGCAGGGTCAGAAAAAAGATTTAGGTCCATTTAAAAATGTTTAGAATATTTTATAATTCAAAAGGCAATTAAATAATAGTTTTGGCCTCTGTTATAAATGTTTAGAGGCACCAAAGTACTTTATAAAATGTAATTTACAACTTTATAAATACCAGGGGAATATTTGTAAGCTCAACATGATCTTAGTTTTCAGGTTTGTAATACTATTTAAACCACTTATCAAAAGAATTTAAATTGCAAATGAATTTGAAAACATAATTGATTCCAATTGTGATCAAACATTGTCTAGTAAAAATGGATTAGCTCAATCATGTGATAACTGTAGCTTGATTAAATGCATCACTATAACTGGTAATCCAGGGGTGTTACACTAGTCAGCCCATGCGTTTGAGACCAATTTGAAAGCCCGTGTGGGTTAATATTTCTTGACCGGGCGGCCTCCTTAGGTGTTTAAGGGGGTATGAGGGGTCTGGCTGTAGATGCTATAAGCCACATATACAGAAGCACCTTTTACTGATCCGATATCCCATGAACATCATTATATGGCAATTCCACAAATTTCAGTTGTATCATGACCAGTTCCTGTGCATACAGGGAATGAAGGTGACTTCACTTTTACTTGAGCTTCCCTTTCATTTGGGCTAGATGAACCGTTACACTGAAAAGGTTAAGCGACCTATGAAAACCATATTTTACGAATAATCTGTAAAGGGTGAGAACCCAATACAACCGAGATGGTAGATAAATTATTTGAAAAATGTTTTTCCTGAATTTTTTGTAAATGATTATGTTTATATTGGGTTGTTTGTCTTGTATTTACTAATGAAGAAGCAACCTTGACTATACCATGACGGCCTAAGTCCACAAGGACAAGCCTAACTTGGGTAGATCTTCACAAAGTAGGCGATCTCCTTGCCCTTACAAACTTCTTGGTTCACTCCACAACACGAAGTAAGAGGCTCCCAAGCGACATCTAACCAATCTAGGAGGCATCATCCTCAAAAAGGTAATAGGCTTGATAGTGTCGACGAACTCCTTGCTCCTGTGCTTCAAGATGGTAGAGTCCTTAACACGCAATCACTCTCTCACAGATTTGGCTTGGTAGAAGAGATTGATTGGATGAAAAGCAACTTGGGATGGCTAGAGAATGGCATGATCTCAACACATCAGTAGGGGACTCTCTCTCAAAAAATCAGTAGGTATGAGTGGGGAACTGTTCTGAGCGCGTCTCTTCCGAGTGAGTGGTGGTGGAGGGGTATATATAGGCATCTCCAAAAATTCAACCGTTACACCTAATAAGTCAGACTCGATGGAACCGATGTGTCAATCTCGATTGTACCGAGTTGCCTCAAAGGTAGCAACTTCTGAATCTCGGTGAGACCGATACATAAAACTCGGCTGCACCGATAAGGTGACCAACGGTCAGATTGCCAATCTCGGTGACGCCGATTAACAAAACTCGGAGGGACCGATTTTGCAAACTTGCGTAACAGGAAGTTGGCAACTAAAATTCGGAGACACCGAAGCAGAATCGGTTGCACCAAAAAGCTAGGGTTTTGGCTGAGTCTGTCTGAGGTTTGGAATCGGTAGCACCGAGTGAAATGTGTTGGTTGCACCGATTTTGAGTATTTGGCTTTGGACATACTTTTGTGGAAGAGCTTGTGGATGTATGTGGTGACTATCACTTGTGCACGTATGAGCATTTTGTTCACCAACAAAACCTTACCCCTTTTAATAGTATTGACTTTTCTATGCACTCAAAGTGATTTTTCAAAAAAGGTAAAATGTAGAGTCCTTTGCTTGATGCTTTTCAAATCTATTTCCTTGCATCTTGGGGTATTACACAATCCCTTTGCCAAACCATCATTGAACTTTTCCTGAAATACGCTTAGTGGAACATTTGTTCAATGACATATATGTTGTTATTACTTACAAAACCATCAAGGGAGCAAATGTGTTTTCACACCCCCACGTCAAATGACCTCAACAATCAGAACCGGACATGCAATCGTCTAACAAAACAACACACACACACACACACACTCCACCAACCAGCTAGCCCTTGCAATCTACAACAGTCAGGTGGACTGCCTTGGCTTTACCGTTGGGGTCCCTTTGGCTTCTTTTTTAAGTATATTATAAACAATTATCATTTTCCAAACAATTATCATATGGGGGAGCCCAGCTTTCGCTGGTTTCTAAGTGCCTATCCAGTCTGATTTTTATTTGTTTTTTACCCACATTTTGCTTTTTATTTAAGTACTTTATTTTACTCTTCCTTTTCCATTTCGTTTTTCCTTATGTTTCTTCCTTTTGCTATTTTTAACATTTTGACATATCTATTTTTGTTTTACATTTTGTTTCCTTTCCTTTTTTTCTTTTTTTATCATGTATTTCAGAAACACTATTTTGTATTAAAATATTTGTTTTATATTAAAAATGTTTTTATGCATTTCAAATAAATTCATCTCATATTTTAGAATATTCATTGTGTATGAACAAACATTCGCCGTGTATTAATAGAAGTACATCAGGTATTAGATTTTTTACGGTGTACTAAAAATATCGTTGGGTATTAAAAAAGTACTCGCCCTTTATTAAAAATATTTATCACCATCTATTTAAAAATGTCTATCGTGTATTAAATCATGTTTATATTGTATTAATAATGTTCGTTGGGTATTTAAAAAGTGTTCAATGCATATTAATGCATGCTGTGTATTTAAAATTGTTCATCATGTACTAATTTTTTTAGCACCTATTTCGAAAACAGATATCATTTTTTAAAACACGCAAAAAATGTTGTACAAATGCATGAACATTTTATAAGATTATATGAAATTTTAAAAGTATAAGGACCACTTTTTAATCAGACGAGACATTTTAAAACTGATTTGTGAGCAATTTTTATAATTTTGTATGAACATTTTTTTTGCCTTTAATTTTCTCAATTAGACATATAAAACTAAACAGTAATTTTATTCTGCCATTTTTGTCTTTTTATTCTGGTCAGGTATGTGCGAGCAAAGTGCACCATCACATCAATCGTTGCACTTTTATTCTCCTGGGCTAGCCAATTGTTTGTGGGCCAGGCGAGTTCCTGCAATGGTGTTTTGTTTTTTTGCTGGAACGAGCACGTGCGAATGCTAGAACCAGCGTGTGTGGATGCTATGATGGGCATGCTAACATGCTGCAACCGACAGCATGGGATGCTGGCATACCACCAGCCGAGCTGCAACATGCACTGCGAATAGCTGTGATTGACAATGTTTTTTTGCTGCAACCAGTGCGACGGAGAGCTGCATCGGCTTTTTTTTAATGGCGAGATGTGACGGATGTCGTGCTCATTGTTGTGAGTGACGTCCGTAAAAGTTGGAACCGGCCACAAGCATAACTACATCTGTTATCAACAGAAGCTGCAATCAGTACCGTTGGTGACTTGGTTCCTGGGAAGCTCCTGCAAAGTGGAGCCGGCATGCTGCGTGACAACGCCCTAGTCCTGCTGCAACCTGGGCGACGATGTGGGAGGGCACAAATCCAACCGTCATTGGCTTCCTAATCACACGGTGAGAACGGGATCGATGGATGATTCGTGTCGGTCGATCGGCGTAGAGTAGCGGCTTATGAGAAATAGCATAATAAAATCCCAAAACAGAGCCCACTGGCTCGCCGGCAGGAGGAAGAGTGCACATCTCCAAGTCCACGTCGATGACGAGGGGAGAAGGAGGAGATGAAGCTGAAGCGGCTCGAGGGCTGAAGTTGAGCAACGAGGACACATGGGTCGCCCTCCCCCACGATGACGACCACCGCCCACCTGCCGCTCCGCTCGCCACCCCAACCACCTTCCCCTAGCAACGCACACCCTGCTTTGCCTACCTCCGATTCGGCTCCCCCCGCGTCGCCCTCCCCGCCACAAAGCCGCACCCCCCCTAGCCCACCTTCGCGGGCTCTCCCACGGTCTGGATCTAGATCCACTCCTGTAGATGGATCCAGCACAACAGGCGATGAAGAGGGAGGCGGTGGAGCAGATGAAGGTACACTCGGGGAGGACTATGCGACTTCCACGGGCGAATCAAGACTCGAAGCAGAAGTTGGTGACGAGGATCTGTGTGACGGCGTCGGAGGAGGAGCTCGCGAGATGGATTCCATGGAGGAGCGCCACTCCATAGGAAATTATCGTGAAAGCTCGGCGCGAAGCTTGTTCATCCTCATGGGAGTCCAGGATCAAGTGGAGGGCGTTCTGGGCGCTGTAACCGCAACCGCGCTGAATGAAGCCTCCATGATCTCTACTTCAGCGAGCCTGACTAGCAACAACCCCGCGTCGTTGGAAGTGGATTCACCCAAGTTGGTTGTTCCCTCCCAAGGCGATGGTGTCATGATTGGCGCAGTCAACTGCAGATGGATCAACACCAATATCGTGACGTTGGGCGGTGAAGACGCTGTGACCAGGACTCCGGCAGCATGGAGAGCTCTCTTCAGGTGTGAAGTGCCCTCTCCATTGCTGCACTGCGAGGATTCCCTGCCGCCGTGACCTCCAAGTCTACTCAATCGCCGCTGGGCCAGGATGGGGATTCGAAAAAGCGCCGACGTCAGAAGCAGGAAGGCGGAAACCGTATTCACCTTGCAAAGCAAAAGGGAGACGTGCAATTGGAAGATGCCTTCTATGCTCAGTTGGCTCCCCCCCCGATTAGGGTTTCCCACCACCTGCGGCGACCCCTTTGAGACTCTGAGGATCTAGCCAACGACCTCGAATCCACCTAGGAGAGAGAACTGCAAGCGCCTGGAATAGCTGAATTGGAACACCAGAACATGGGCGAGGGGGCAAGAGGAAGAGGACGTGGTAGATCTAGTGAAGGCAGGGGAAAACATCCAGATCAACAGCTTCAGCAACAATTCGCTGCTCCTCCCGCTGGTATGCAATTTGGCTTCAATCTAGCTTTCAACCCTGCATTTGGTTTCCATGGAGCCCCGCCCCCATGGGTGCAATTCCTGCAGTACCAGGGTGCCCCTTTCCCTCAGGGCCCCGGGGCAGCACAATCTGGAATGCAGCAACCGCAACTGTGGCCGGCAGATTTTGGGATGCAACAGATACAGGGCCAACTCCCATCAAACCAGCAGCAGTTCCACCAGTTCAATGCTACAGGGAAGCAACAATCTACCTCTAACAACAGGGGCAATACAAGCAGAAAGGGAAACCTACCAACCAGCAACAGAATCAGAAAGGGAAACCAACCACACAACAAGCTCCTGCTAAGACCACCACAGATCCTGTCAAAGAGATGGATACAACCCACATAAGTGAGGAATACCCTGATATCATGTGCTACGATTGTGGAGATCCAGGACATCACAAGGCTGGTTGTGTTATACCAGAAAACTGCTTCATCTACGAGAGCCTGGACCATGAGGTTGTTGTTTACCCAGTGAGAAACCAACCACACCAAACTGCTAAGTACATTGGAAGCTCTGCTACTGGCCTTGGGTTCTATAACATTGAGTTACAAGCCAATGAGGATCCAACATCTTGCTCTCTCAAGAACATAGGCATGGTGTACCTAGAAACTGGAGAGATAACCAAAGAGGAGCTGGCATCTGAGTTTTGCATCATTTACAAGACTTCCTGGCCTTGGCTGATCAGACAGATTGATAAAGTGGTCCTTTTTGTTAAAGTTTCCACCACACATCAAAGTGGAGGATGTGGCTAACTATCCATGTTTTGGTCTGATCAAGGAAGGAGTTTCTATTACTGTATCAGTCTGGGAAGGAGAGCTAGATGCCTTTACAGACCTTACTGAAGTCTGGTTGCAGCTAAGGGGCTTGAAACCTAACTGGTGTCAATGGGCTACCTTGGATCAGATTGCCTCCCCTTTTGGCCTGTTCGTGGATGTTGACTGGCAGGGTATGTTCAAAAGTTTCTTTGAAGTGATCAGAATCAAGGTGAGGTGCAGAGATGTTTCCAAGATTCCCACTAAGAGACTCTTTGGAATAAACAAAAAACTTTATCAGATCAAAATTGAGGTTGAAGAGAATGTTGAACCTGGAGGTGGTGACATACCCCTCACTGATCAAGACCAAGATAACCATGGAGATAAAGGTACAAACCCTGGAAGTAGCAAGAATAAAGATCCAGGGGGGCCAAAAAACAACTCTGGACAACATCCTATGAATACTGAGAACAATGGAAACACCAACTCCAGGGATGGGAAAAACATACGGGGACACACCTCTACCAAAATGAGAGATGAAACAACTCTCATTCAAGACACAAATCAAGACTGTGAGCAAAATCTGGAAGAATAGCTGGATCACTCACCACGGGAAGTTAGAGAAGGAATCCTAGCATGGATGGACACCTCTGAGAATGACAAAAACCAATGCTTCAATCTCTTGCAATAGATGAAGCTTGTGGATGGCACTAAGTAGGGATGGAACTATATATATGACCTGTCTGAGAAGCCAGACACTTGGAGTTCCCCCTATGGACCCCAAGACCAAAAAGGGACCCTGGGGTTTGACAAGGAAGATGACAACAACAAAAAAAGCAAACAATGGGATCCAGTTCTAGATACCATATAAAGTGGCAAAACTGATCTGAAGGGGAAAACTATAACTGAGATTGCCATGGAAGCTCAGAGGGTTAAGAACCTTGAAATACCTGGTAAATTCCATGCTAAGATCCAAGGTATCTCTAAGAAAAAACCCTTCTCTGATATTCCTATAGATAACCTGGTATATATGGTTAGTGATATAGGTGTAAATGTTCAAGTAGGTGCTAAGAGACTGGGGCAAAAGACTGAAGGTCTTACTACTCCAAAAACCTTAGCTAACACTCATATACCTGCTACTAAATCTAGTGATAGTAGTAGGACCATGTGCTCTAAGGTAAACTCTAATAACTCATTTGCATGTTTAGAGATTCCTATGGATACAGTAACTACCTTAGAACATCCAAAAAGTGATGAAGTTTGTCCCTCCCCATATACTTGTCACGCTCAAGATGCGACCCTATCCTTATTTTGGCTCGAGGGCCTCGACAGGGATAGGAGCGCATCTCGTCGTGTTGCAAGAATGGATATCAACAAGTACATCTACAGAAGAGATGAGTATATGGAATTGGCTTACACTCGCCACAAGCTACAACAAGATCACATCAATACAACAACATATTCAAACATCATACAGAAGAGCAGGGTCCGACTATGGACGAAAACAAACGACAAAATGACATTCATCCTTGATATCCCAGGCTGTCGTCTGGAACCCATCCTAGATTGATGAAATAGAAAAATAACTCCAAATCAAACAATCATCGTGCTCACGTCAAAGCATCACATTACCTATACCTGCAACTGTTGTTGTAGTAATCTGTGAGCCACAAGGACTCAGCAATCTCATTTCCAAGTGTATCAAGACTATTAAAGCTTAATGGATGAGGTATGGTTAAGTGGTGAGGCTGCAGCAAGCGACTAAGCATTTATTTGAGGGGCTAACTGACGAATGCAGAAAGTAAAGTATGGTGGTCTACGCATAATGGACGTGAGCTAGGAATGATCACTAAGTGATCCTGAACACCTACTTACGTCAAACATAACCCCACCGTGTTCTCTCTCGGATAAGGACTCACCAGAAGAGATAGTCACAGTTACGCACACGGTTGGTGCATTTTAGTAGAGTATACTTCAAGTTTACTATGACCGGGTACTAAACAAAGTTTCCAAGTTTGCCACCTAACCGCAGGCACGGCTTTCCAAAAGATTTAACCCTACACGGGTGCTCCAACTCATCCATCACAAATTAACCACACGCCGCGGGAATAACCTCAACCACGGATCTTGTGATCTTCCTAGGCAATTCCAAAGGAAATCCAACACCTCGAGATAGCCCAATGAAGATCGGAATTCCTCACGCAAGACCTTCGAGAAAGGTAAAACAAGTCCAGCAAGACCGCCCGACGTGTCGACGAATCCGATAGGAGCCGTGTATCTCGTTCTCAGGAAACGACCGGATAAGCACAACGTAAATTGGCCTGATAGAAATCTCACGAGTTGCCCCGGGTTGGCCCTGCACAAGGCTCTAGTTTGGACCAACACTCATGAGGAGCACTGGCCCAGGGGTTGATTAATTATCCATGGGGTCCGGAAAGTCCTTATGCAAGTTTATTAGTTATTAGGCAAATGTAGTACCAATGTTGGGCCTTACCAGACAAGCTTTATCCTAAAACGAAAATCAAGGGGGTCACCATAACAACCCCGAGCATGTTAGGAGCTCTCAATTATGGAACATAGCACCGGTTCACAAGTAACTAGGGCGGCAAGAGTGGAACAAAATACCAAGCAAAAGGCCAAGCCTTCCACCCTTTACCAAGTGTATAAGTGCATTAAATTAAATAGCAATAATATTGTGATATCAAAATGTCCATGTTATCCCATGGAAGCAATTGCACATACAGCTAGAAATGCTATAAGAAGGGCTGAGCAAGCAGTAACATAGCCAAACAAAGGTTTGCTGGGAAGGTGGAGGGTTAGAGGCTTTTCATGGCAATGTTGGGAGGCTTGACAAACAAGTGGTAGGAATCGAAACATAACAATAAAAGCGGGACAACTAGCATAGCATGATAGTAGTGGTATCCAGGGAAATGTGTCATCTTGCCTGAGATCCCGCTCGGAAGAAGAACGAGTTCATGAAGAAGATGTGCCAATGTAGTCGAACGAATCCTCACACTCCGAAAGCTTTTGTAACATCCCAAATTTTGGAATGTTATAATAATTATTAGAATGATTGTTTGTTTGTTTGAGTGATTGAAAGTGAGTGAAATTTGAAACTTTTTGAAAGTTTATTGAGAGGGAATGAAATGACTTTCCCAAAACATTCAATCTGCATTTTGATCACCAGGAATTCAAATTCATTTCATCACAAAACCCTAGAGTGAAGATGAAATGACTTCTTCCATTTAAAGAAATGAAAAGGGATTTGAAAATGATTTGAATTTCCATTTTGAAAATATTTCAAATTCAAAAAACTTTATGCAACTCAATGATTTTCATGAGAGAGGATAATATGACTTCCTCAAATTTTAAGAAATATGAGTTGGAAGTTTAAAAGAAGGAATTGAAAGAGCTTTTGAAAACCTCTGGATTATTTTGAAAATCCACTTCATATTTGGTCCCTATTCAAAATTTTCAAAGTATTCAAACCCCTGACAAAAATTTGAAAGGAGTAACATGACACTCCAAGCCAGGGGGTAATTTGTGAAGTTTTTTTTGAATCATCATACCCAAAAAGTTATTTGAAGAATATTTGCAAAATTAAATAAAGCCAATTAAGGCATTTTTTGAAAAATGATTTTTCTGAATGTATTCAAATGCCAGAATAAAAATGTCCATTAAATGGCATTTATTATTCTGTTAATTTTGATATAAAATTTGACTATATTTGGAATTTATTAGAATGCTTTAAATAGGTTTTATGGCTGTGGAAAAATCATAAATAGAAAACGGTAACGGTTTATAATAAAACGGGCCGGCCCACCTCCTTAATACCCTCCCGAAATCCCTCTGTAACGGTCGCCCGATAACCGCGCCCCTCCCTCTCTCCCACTGACGCCCTGGCCCTACCGTCCGACAGCGCCAATCCCTCGCTCATCTCCCTCCTCTCACTCGCTCTCTCTCCCCCGAGCATCTCGCCGGAGCCATCATTGCATCCATTGATTTCCCCCTTCCCCGAGCACCTGACCCCTCCTATAAATACCCGCTGCTCCCCTCTCTCCATTCCCCCCCGAATCCTCTCTCTCCCTCGCCTGAGACGCCGCAGATTCTTCGCCGGAATCCGAAACTGTCGCCGCGCCATTTTCGTCGCTCCGCTCCACCTCGACCCCCTCGTTGCCCCAAAGCCCCGCCAACCTTTCTCTCTCACGCACCCGAACCCCCCCAACCACCTGCCCGTGCTCCATACTCCCGGGAATGCCGTAACCGTCGACCTCGCCGGAGTTTGGATCTTCACCGAAGCTCAAGGAGCTCGTGCCCGTCGCCACCGTCGCTCCCTCGCCCCTCCGACGCCATCATAGCCTTCGCCGAGCTCCCCTGCGTCGACCAGTGCTGGTGCCATCGCCGGAGACCCTCGGAAGCCATCTCCCCGACGACCTCGACGCCCCTGCCATCGCCGGAGCCTTCGCCGTTGGCGGCAACCACCGCGGTGAGCCTCCCTCTCCCTCTCCTCCATCCGATCTCGAACGAACGACCCAGATTAGAAGTAACTTACCTCTTCGGTTCTTTTAAAAGAACCGGATGCCTTTTTCTTTTCTAAGTTTAGACCGAAACGTTTTCTTTAGTTGTCGGTCATTCGCCCGAATCTCTGGAACACACACACCCTTAGACCAACCAGAGAGCGACACGTCACCCCCTGTCCGTTAGAATTGTTTTTTTTCTTTTTCTGTTTTAATTTCAAAAACAGAATAATTTTTGATTTGTTTTGCTTATATCTTTTATGTTTTTAAGTATTTTTAATTGATTCTTTTTGCATTGTGTCACAAATTTTATCTAGTTTCTGTAGATATAAAATTTGCCTATGTTTGAACATTTAAATTTGAATTTGAACAGATTTGATTTAAATTTTGTTTTCTGAATATCTTGAGTTCTAAAATGAATTTTTGATTGATTCTTTTTTCCTACTTGTCACTAGTGATCTTAGTTATCATTAGGTAGAGTTTGAGAATTTTTAAAATAAAATTTATTAGGGTTTTAACTAGAAACAGAATCTGTTTAGTTGTTAATATAGTTTAATTAGTTTTATTTTGCTAGTTTAAATCTGAGTTAATTATATATTTGATTTAGTAAATTCTGTTAGTTAAACTTTAGGTGAATTACTTGTTGTTAAAATAAAAATAATTTGCTTAGTTTACTACCATGTTGTTATAGGAACACTATACATTTTCGAATAGGTTTAATTTGTGATAAACAAACTAGTTAGTAATAGTTTATTCCAACAAAGTTTTATATAAATAGATTCTGTTTTCAAATAAAAATTTGTACTTATTAATTTCTGTTAAGAAATGCTTAGTTAATAAAAATAATTTAGTTCTGCTCTATTAGGATAGGAAACTAGATTATTTTGCATTAGGTAATGTGTTATAAAACAATTTAGTTTTTCATAGAAATTATTTTCACAAAGTTTTAGATGACTTAATTCTGTTTTATAATAAAGATTTTATTTAATTATTTTCTGTTAACTTAGTTGTTTTACAATATGTTTTCTCTTAGTTTATGTTTGCTTGTTGTTAAGTTCATTAGGCAAACACTTATATTGTTTAGAAGGTTGTTTTTTATAGTTCTAGTTGTCTTTCAAAAGTGATTCATTTTTTTTTCTTGAAAAATATTTACAAAAATCTTTTATTATATTTTACTTTGTTTTGGGTTTTGTGTCACTTTTGAAATTGTTGGAGTTTTGTGTTTCAACTTTGTCTTAAGTATTTCTTCCATCAACCTTGTTGCTTTTGTTTTGTATTACTTTTTGTTAGAATTGATTGCTAGTATGATTGCTTATATGTATGTAATGTTTGTTATAGATTTTCATCGGAGAGTAACGAATAGTCTATCAAGTTATTTCTGAGAGCGATCTTTATCTTCATCAACAGTACAGGCAAGTTCACTTTGACCATCTTTTCATACCTCGTTTTATTGCATGTAGTGACATCATTCAACATATCCCTCCCGTAGTGTTATTGAAATTCTTGTAGTTGAGTAGAATTCATGAGGTAGGAACCCACCACTGGTTACTAGAGCCCCGGGAACGCTAGTTAGTGCAATGCTATGCTAAAGTAGACGGGGTCTAGTATGAGTGTTCGTGAGTGGTGTGAAGAAGGACTCCACGTCAAAACGACGACTTCATGAAGACATCTTCAAGTCCTGCATCTTCAAGACCTCAAGACTTCAAGACTCGAGAAGACAAGTTTTCAATACACACTACTGGGTGAAGGATGGTTGATTGGGCATCCCTGGAGAAACCGGTGGATGGCCGGGATGCATGGAGAAGCGCCATGACATCTTGCGGAAAGCTTCACCCAGACTCAAAGAGAAGGATGAATACTTCATGCCCGGAAGCTTACCTGTGTAGCCACAAGTCATTATGGGCTCTGGCTTGGTTGATCTTTGTTGTGACTCTACTGGGCAGTGCTACGAGATGTAGTCGACGTTAGGATTGGGATGGGCACTGTCGGACAGTCAGGGAAGCACTCTGAAAGACCATGTTTCTTTCATCCTGTTCTCAAACACCAGGCAGTGCAAGGACTTACCAGGAGGGAAAGAATCTTGTGGGTAAAGTACACAACACTCTGCAGAGTTAAACCTAATCGATTAGCCGTGTCCCCGGTTACGGACAATTTGAGCTTCTAGACTTGGATCTATCTCTGAACTCTCAACACTGGACTGATAACTAACTGTGGGCAACTTATGATACTTATGGGCATTGAGACATTGGTTGGCGGAACCATGTCATGATAGGTAACTCTATAGTGAAATTCCTGATATTCTTTTTGTTGTAGGAAAATAAAATCAGCTTTTACGCAAAAACTCGGACACAGAGCCACAAGGCCTTTGCATATAGAATAGTCTTTATTCTTCTGTTCTTCTATGGTGATCTTGCTAGCATATTCAAAATGCTGACCTACACGGCTGCAACGTCTTATGTTGCAGATACTCTTCTACGACGGGTAAGAGTACGATTCAGGGTTACGGTCCGCACTCAACTTGCCGTTGGTGTTATTGGGACTCCACTCCCGTTGACTGTATCTGCTGCTATTTTAAGGTATATATCAGTTTTACGCTATTTTACATGTGATTGCACTTTGATATATACATTGATGTACTGTGTGTGCCAGCATACTGATCCAGGGATGGCACAGAAAACACAGAGGCTTGACTCGTTTTGAGTCGGGTCGCTACAGCTTTCGAAACTCAATCGAGAAGGAACAATCCAAAACAACAATCAACACAAGGTACACCACAATATATGCATGATATGATGGGCAATCAAATATGATGCATGTCCGGTTAAATATGCAACACATGGAAAAGCACACAACCAATACTACACATTAAGTGAAGCTCAATATGCAACGAGTTGCATATTGACGAAACTCCACGATCGATTATTTAGTTCACTCTCGTTTAGGTACTCATCAATATTAAATGTTGTTAAACATGGCAAGAGGTGAAGCACAAATAACTACATCACCTAGGCACTTTAAATAAGGCCGGAAGCAATGAATAACAATTCCGGAACGACCTCATATGCATATTTTAAGTTTGATCCAGATCTGAACTAACCACATTTTAGAGTTGTTAAACAGCAAAATAAATGTCACAATGTAATTCTACACATTTTTTTAGCCAAGTTACATATGTGGAACATTTTCAACGGAGCTACGGTTAATTAGTTATTAAATAAATCATTTTGACATGACATTGCATGAAAACATCAACTTAATCATTTTAAACACATGCGAGAGTTGGATATTGTGAATCTATATGAAATTCTAAGCACTTTACATTTACATTTTATTCTCATCCGATGCACGGTTGAAACATTATTAAATGCATGAACAACAAGGGTTTTTCTGCAATTTTATTATTCTGTGGATAATTGTAAAATTCGTTAACAGAAAAAGGGTAACGGGCCGAATCTGAGCAGAACACTGGGCGTAACATAGCAATGCAACGCCTAGGGCGCGGGATTGGCAGCTCACCATCGGGCCTGGCCCGGTGGGTGAGGAGCTGGGCCAGCGGGGACACGAGGGAGCTGGGCCGAGGCGCTGGAAGGGAGCTGGGCCGTCTCCTAGGCCCATGCGACAAACTCGAGCGCTCCCCTGTCCTCGCGAGCAGACGCTCGAAGCAGGAGGGCCGAATCCATGGCGTCACCGGTGATGGGGAACGTCGCATGGGAAACAAAAATTTTCCTACGCACACGCAGATCTATCCATGGTGATGAGCATCTACGAGAGGGAGAGTGGATCTACATACCCTTGTAGTTCGCTAAGCGGGAAGCGTTAAGAAACGCGGTTGGTGTAGTCGAACATCTTCGCGATCCAAATCGCCGAGCGTCCCGCGATCTCATCACGATCCGTCCCGCGATCCAATCATGATCCGTCTCGTGAACTCATCACGATCCGTCCCGCGATCTCATCACGATCCATCTTACGATCTTGATCACGATCTGTCCCGCTAACTCATCAAGATCCGTTCCGCGATCTCATCACGAACCGTCTCGTGATCTTGATCACGGTCCTTCCGATCTAGCGCCGAACGGACGACACCTCCGCGTTCAGCGCACGTACAGCTTGATGACGACCTGCGCCTTCTTGATCCAGTAAGAGGGAGCGGAGAGGTGGAAGAGTTCTCCGGCAGCATGACGGCGCTCCGGCAACGGTGGTGGAGCAATTCCGGCAGGACTTTGCCTAAGCACTGCAGAAATCCGATCTAGAGGAGCACCGGTGGAAGGGGTAGCACGTGACCGCAAAATCTAGTGCAAAACCCTCAAGTCCACCAATATATATAGGATGAGAGGAGAGGAGGCCTTGGCGCAAGGGCTGGCCCTCCTAGGAGTCGGCCGAAGTGGGAGGTGGAGGAGGACTCTCCTCCTCCAATCCTAGTAGGACTAGGATTCCTCCTTTTTGCCTTTTTCCACCTTTTTCCTTTGGGTTTCTTTCTTCCAGCCGCATGGGCCTATTGTGGTTGTTCCACCAGCCCACTAAGGGCTGGTTATTACTTTCCCACACCCCATGAAGCCTCTTGGGTCGAAATACCCCTCCCGGAGGTCTCCCGGTACACTACCGGCACTCCTGTACACTACCGATGAGCCCAAAACTTTTCCGGCGACCAAAACAGGACTTCCTATATATGAATCTTTACTTCTGGACCATTCTGGAGCTCCTCGTGACGTCCGGGATCTCATCCAGGACTCCGAAAAACCTTCGGTCACCACCATACATAACTCTATACTACCGAAACATCACCAAACCTTAAGTGTGCAGACCCTGCGGAGAACTATGTAGACATGACCGAGACACCTCTACGGTCAATAACCAATGGCAGGACCTAGATGTCCACATTGGTTCCTACATATTCTATGAAGATCTTTATCTGTCGAACCTCTATGTCAAGGATTCAGTTAATCCCGTATGATGCTCCCTTTGTTTTTCGGTATGTTACTTACCCGAGATTCGATCGTCGGTATCTCCATACCTAGTTCAACCTCGTTACCGGCAAGTCTCTTTACTCGTTCCGCAATACAAGATCCCGCAACTAACACTTAGTCACATTGCTTACAAGGCTCAATGTGTTGTTGTATTACCGAGTGGGCCTTGAGATACCTCTCCATCACACGGAGTAACAAATCCCAGTCTTGATCCATGCCAACTCAACAGACACCCTCGAAGATACCTGTAGAGCACCTTTATAGTCACCCAGTTACGTTGCGACGTTTGATACACACAAGGCACTCCTTCGATGTCCGTGAGTTGCATGATCACATGGTCATAGGAACACATACTTGACATGCAGAAAACAGTAGCAATAAACTAACACGATCATATGCTACGTTTGTAGTTTGGGTCTTGTCCATCACATCATTCTCCTAATGACGTGATCCCGTTATCAAATGACATCTCATGTCCATGGCTAGGAAACCTTAACCATCTTTTGATCAACGAGCTAGTCTATTAGAGGCATACTAGGGACATGGTTTTGTATATGTATCCACACATGCATCTAGGTCTCCGATCAATACAATTATAGCATGGATAATAAACGATTATCATGAACAAGGAAATATGATAATAACTAATTTATTATTAGCTCTAGGGCATATTTTCAACAGTCTCCCACTTGCACTAGAGTCAATAATCTAGTTCACATCACCATGTGATTTGCATTGTTATGAATCTAACACCCAATGAGTTCTGGGGCTCGATCATGCTTTGCATGTGAGAGAGGTCTTATAGTCAACGGGTCTTCGACATTCAGATCCGTGTGTACTTTGCCAATCTCTATGTCAAACTGTAAACATTGCTACCACACTCCACTTGGTACTATTCCAAATGGTTGCTCCAATATACGTAACCAGATTGCTACCGCGAGTCATCCGGATTGGTGTTAAAGCTTTCATCGATGTAACTCTTTACGACAAACTCTTTATCACCTACATAATCGAGAAACATCTCCTTAGTCTTTTAGTTACTAAGGATAATCTTGACCGCTGTCGAGTGATCCACTCCTGGATCACTTTTGTACCCCTTGACGGACTCATGGCAAGGCACACACAGGTGCGGTACATAGCATGGCATACTATATAGAGCCTATGGCTAAGGCATAGGGGACGACGTCCGTCCTTTCTCTTTCTTCTGCCGTGGTCGAGCTTTGAGTCTCACTCAACTTCACACCTTACAAATCAGGTGAGAACTCTTTCTCTAACTAATCCATTTTGAACTCTTTCAAAATATTGTCAAGGTATGTACTCATTGTAAGTCTCATCAAGCATCTTGATCTATCTCTATAGATCTTGATGCATAACAATTAGGTAGCTTTATCCAGGTCTTCCTTTGAACAACACTTTTCAAACAACCGTTTATGCCTTCTAGAAATTCTACATTATTTCTGATCAACAATATGTCATCCACATATACTTATCAAAAACTCTATAGTGCTCCCACTCACTTTATTGCAAATACAAGTTTCTCATAAGCTTTGTATAGACTCAAAAACTTTGATCACCTCATCAAAGTGTATATTCCAACTCCGAGATGCTTGCTTCAGTCCATAGAAGGATCAATGAAGCTTGCTCACCTTTGAGCATCCTTAGGACTAACAAAACCTTCTCGTTGTATCACATACAACCTTTCCTTAAGTAAACTGTTAAGGAAACAATGTTTTGTCATCCATCTGGCAGATTTCATAATTGAAAAATGAAGCAACTGCTAACATAATTCCAACAGACTTTAGCATCGCTACGAGTGAGAAAGTCTCATCGCAATCAACTTATTGAACTTGTCACAAACATCTTTGCAACAAGTCGAGCTTTACAAATGGTGACATTTACCATCAGCGTATGTCTTCATTTTAAAGATCCATTTGTACTCAAGGACCTCCATCCAACGAGCAAGTCTACCAAAGTCTATACTTGGTTTTCATACATGGATCCTATCTCGGATTTCATGGCCTCCAACCATTTGTCGGAATCCGGGCCCATCATCGCTTCTCCATAGCTCGTAGGTTCATTGTTGTCCAACAACATGACCTCCAAGACAGGGTTGTCGTACCGCTCAGGAGCAGTACACATCCTTGTCGACCTACAAAGTTTGATAGCAACTTGATCCTGAAGCTTCATGATCACCATCATTAACTTCCTCTTCAACTAACGTAGGCTTCACAGAAACAACTTCCTACGCTACGCTACTGTCAGGTTGAACAAAGGTTTAACAACCTCATCAAGTTCTATCTTCCTCCCACTCATTTCTCTCTCGAGAATTTTTTTCCTCGAGAACGGATCCGTTTTAGCAACAAACACTTTGCACTTGGATCTGAGATAGAAGGTTCACCTAACTGTTCTTTAGGGTATTCTATGAAGATGCATTTGTCCTCATTAGGTGAAAACATTTTCCACACAAGCGTCGCAGCCCCAAACATTAAGAAATGACAGCTTAGGTTTCTATCAAACCATAATCCACACGGTGTCATATCAACGGATTTAGATGGTGCCCTATTTAAAGTGAATGTAGTTGTCTGTAATGCATAACCCCAAAATTATAGTAGCAAAACGATAAGAGACATCATAGCACGCACCATATCCAATAGAGTACGACTATGATGTTTGGACGCACCATCACACTATGGTGTTCCAGGTGGCGTGAGTTGTGAAACAACTTTCACTTTGTCTAAAGTTGTATGCCAAACTCATAACTCAGATATTCACCTCCACGATCACATCGCAAACATTTTTATCTTCTTGTCACGATGATCTTTAAACTTCACTCTGAATTTTCTTGAACCTTTCAAACGATTCAGACTTGTGTTTCATTAAGTAAATATCCACTATATCTACTCAAATCATTAGTGAAGGTAAGAAAATAACGATATCCATCGCACGCTACAAGACTCACTGGATTGCATACATCAACATGTATCATTTCCAATAAACCACTTGCCCGCTCCATCAATCCGGAAAACGTGGTCCTTAGTCATCTTGCGTAAGAGGCATGGTTCGCATGTCTCAACCGATTCGAAATCGAATGAGTCTAAAGATCCATCTTCATGGAGTTTCTTCATGTGCTTTAGACCAATGTGACATTTAGCGGCAGTGCCACAAGTATGTGGTACTATCATTATTAACTTTGTATCTTTTGGCATCAATGTTATGAACTTGTGTATTACTACGATCAAGATTTCAACAAACCATTCTCACTGGGTGCATGACCATTGAAGGTACGATCTAATCATGTTCATGCTTAATGCAAACACTAACAACATTTAGGTTCGTCACTAATCCCGAAGGTAGAGAGAGCGTGCGATGTTGATCACATCAACCTTTGAAACATTTCCAACACTCATCACCACCTCACACTTAGCTAGTCTCCGTTTATTCTGTAGCTTCCACTTCGAGTTACTAACATTTAGCAACCGAACCAGTATCCAATACCCAGGTGCTACTAGGAGTACTACTAAGGTACACATCAATAACACGTATATCAAATATAATTCTGTCGATGTAGCCAGCCTTCTTATCTACCAAGTATCTAGGGTTGTTCCGCTTCAGCGACCGCTCTCCTCATAATCGAAGCACTTAGTCTCGGGTTTAGGTTCAACTCTGGGTTGCTTCACTGGAGGAACAACTCACTTCCTATCCATGAAGTTTTCCTCCTTGCCCTTGCCTTTCTCGAAACTAGTGGTTTTACTAACCATCAACACTTGATGCTCCTTCTTGATTTCTACCTTCGCGGTGTCAAACATCGCGAACAGCTCAGGAATCATTATTTCTATCCCTGGCATTTTATAGTTCATCACCAAGTTCTAGTACCTTAGTGACAGTCACTTGGAGAACTATGTCAATCACTATCTTATCTGGAAGATCAACTCCCACTTGATTCACGCGATTGTAGCACCCAGACAATCTGAGCACATGCTCAACGATTGAGCTATTCTCTTTCATCTTGCAGGCCAAGAATCTTGTTGGAGATCTCATATCTCGCAACACGGGCACGAGCCTGAGATCCTAATTTCAGCTCTTAGAAACATCTCATATGTTCCGTGACGTTTCAAAAACGTTTTGGAGCCTCAATTCTAAGCCGTAATGCATGACGCACTAAACTATCAAGTAGTCATCAGAACGTGCCTGTCAGATGTTCACAACATCTACAGACAACGCTAGAGGGGTTGGTGCACTGAACGGTTTATTAAGGACATAAGCCTTCTGTGCAGCAATGAGGACAATCCTCAGATCACGGACTCAGTCCGCAATATTGCTACCATTATCTTTCAACTCTATTTCTCTAGGAACATATAAAATTCAAGGGAGCTACAACGCGAGCTAGTAATCTACAACATAATTTGCAAAGACACTACTGACTATGTTCATGATAATGTGTTCAATTAATCATATTACTGAAGAACTCCCACTCAAATTGACATCCCTTAGGTCATGTGAGTGACACATGATACTACTTCACCAACTCAAGTCCGATCATCACATGAGTTGAGGTGGCTTCAATGGTGAACATCATTATGTTGATCATATCTACTATATGACTCATGTTCGGCCTTTCGGTCTCTTATGTTCCGAGTCCATGTCTGTACATTCTAGGCTCATCAAGTTTAACCTGAGTGTTCTGCATGTGCAACACTGACTTGCACCCGTTGTATGTGAACGTAGAGTCTATCACACCCGATCATCACGTGGTGTCTCGACACGACGAACTTTCGCAACGGTGCACACTCAGGGAGAACACAATTCATCTTGAAATTAAGTGAGGAATCACCTTATAATGCTACCGTCGTCCTAAGAAAAACAAGGTGCATAAAAGGATCAATATCACATGCAAATCACAAGTGACATGATATGGCCATGAACTTGTGCTGTTGCTCTCCATCATGAAAGCACCGGCATGATCTCCATCGTCACTGACACGACACCATGATCTCCATCAACGTGTTGCCATCGGGGTTGTCGCGCCCAACATGCTTCTACTACTGTTGCTACCGTAGCGATAAAGTAAAGCATTACATAGTGCTTAATGATTGACACACAGGTCATACAATAATTAAAGACAACCCTATGGCTCCTGCCGATTGCCGTACTCATCGACATGCAAGTTGTGAAAATCTATACATCACATGATCATCTCATACATCCCATATATCACATCATGTAATTTGCCATATCACATCACAACATACCCTGCAAAGACAAGTTAGACGTCCTCTAATTGTAGTTGCATGTTTTACGTGGCTGCTATGGGTATCTAGCAAGAACAATTCTCATCTACGCAAAAACCACAATGGTGATACACTAGTTGCTTTTCAACCTTCTCAAGAACCGCCTTTGTCGAATCCGATCCAATTAAAGTAAGAGAAACTGGCACCCGCAAGCCATCTATGCAACAAGTTGCGGTTGAGGGAACCGGTCTCTCGTAAGCATACGAGTAATGTTGGTCTGGGCCACTTCATCTCACAATACCACTGAACCAAAACACGACCAAGGAAGGAAGCAGTCTAAGCATCAACACCCACAAACTCTTTGTGTTCTACTCGAGATCTCATCTACACATAGCCCTAGCTCATGTTGCCACTAATGGGGAACGTCGCATGGGAAACAAATTTTTTCCTACGCACACGCAGATCTATCAATGGTGATGAGCATCTACGAGAGGGAGAGTTGCTCTACATACTCTTGTAGATCGCTAAGCGGGAAGCATTAAGAAACGCTGTTGGTGTAGTCAAACATCTTCGCGATCCAAATCGTTGAGCGTCCCGCGATCTCATCACGATCCGTCCCGCGATCCAATCACGATCCGTCCCGTGAACTCATCACGATCCGTCCCACGACCCGTCTTACGATCAGTCCCGCGAACTCATCTCGATCCGTTCCGCGATCTTATCACGAACCGTCTCGTGATCTTGATCACGATCCTTCCGATCTAGCGCCGAACAGACGGCACCTCCGCGTTCAACACACGTACAGCTTGATGACGATCTCCACCTTCTCGATCCAGCAAGGGGAAGCGGAGAGGTGGAAGAGTTCTCCGGCAGCACTCCGGCGCTCCGGCGATGGTGGTGGAGCAATTCCGGCAGGGCTTCGCCTAAGCACTGCAGAAATCTGATCTAGAGGAGCACCGGTGGAACGGGTAGCACGTGGTCGTAAAATCTAGTGCAAAACCCTCAAGTCCACCAATATATATAGGAGGAGAGGAGAGGAGGCCTTGGCGCAAGGGCTGGCCCTCCTAGGAGTCGGCCAAAGTGGGAGGTGGAGGAGGACTCTCCTCCTCCAATCCTAGTAGGACTAGGATTCCTCCTTTTTTCCTTTTTTTCCACCTTTTTTCCTTTGGGTTTCTTTCTTCCAGCCGCATGGGCCTATTGTGGTTGTTCCACCAGCCCACTAAGGGCTGGTTATTACTTTCCCATAGCCCATGAAGCCACTTGGGTCGAAATACCCCTCCCGGAGATCTCCCGGTACACTACCGGCACTCCTGTACACTACCAATGAGCTCGAAACTTTTCCGGCGACAAAAACTGGACTTCCTATATATGAACCTTTACCTCCGGACCATTCCGGAGCTCCTCGTGACGTCCGGGATCTCATCCGGGACTCCAAACAACCTTCGTCCACCACCATACATAACTCTATACTACCGAAACGTCACCAAACCTTAAGTGTGCAGACCCTGCGGGTTCGAGAACTATGTAGACATGACCGAGACACCTCTATAGTCAATAACCAATGGAGGGGCCTGGATGTCCACATTGGTTCCTACATATTCTACAAAGATATTTATCGGTCGAACCTCTATGTCAAGGATTCAGTTAATCCCGTATAACGTTCCCTTTGTTCTTCGGTATGTTACTTGCCCAAGATTCGATCGTCGGTATCTCCATACCTAGGTCAACCTCATTACTGGCAAGTCTCTTTACTCGTTCCGCAATACAAGATCCCGCAACTAACACTTAGTCACATTTCTTGCAAGGCTCAATGTGATGTTGTATTACCGAGTGGGCCCCGAGATACCTCTCCGTCACACGGAGTAACAAATCCCAGTCTTGATCCATGCCAACTCAACAGACACCCTCGGAGATACCTGTAGAGCACCTTTATAGTCACCCAGTTACGTTGCGACATTTGATACACACAAGGCACTCCTACGATGTCCATGAGTTGCATGATCTCATGGTCATAGGAACACATACTTGACATGCAGAAATAGTAGCAATAAACTGACACGATCATATGCTACGTTTGTAGTTTGGGTCTTGTCCATCACATCGTTCTCCTAATGATGTGATCCCGTTATCAAATGACATCTCATGTCCATGGCTAGGAAACCTTAACCATCTTTTGATCAACGAGCTAGTTTATTAGAGGCATACTAGGCACATGGTTTTGTCTATGTATCCACACATGCATCTAGGTCTCCGATCAATACAATTATAGCATGGATAATAAACGATTATCATGAAAAAGGAAATATGATAATAACTAATTTATTATTGCCTCTAGGGCATATTTCCAACAACAGGTACGATCAATGGCGAGGTCTCCCATCGCGGATCGAGGCGAGACCGGCGGGAACGGGCGAGGGCTGGCTGGATCCGGTCCGGCGAGGCCAGATCTGGCCGGCGGGCGACGGGAGACCACTGGGTGGACGGAGCAGCGAGCTCCTCATGCGGGCAAAGGCACGGGGCGCGGTGGAGCAGGGGGTGACGCGGAGGTGCTTCGGCGAGCTCCGGTGAGGGGCCGGCCGATGGGAGGCGGTGGGGCGCTCTGTGGGGCTGCGAGACTCGGGGCGAGCGGTTGAGGGAAGCTCGGGGCTCTCGGCAGCGGCGGCGACTGAATTCGGGCCTGGGCGGGCCTCCAGATGGGCTCGGCGGGCCTGTGCAAGGTAGGAGGAGGAACTGGCGGCTGTGGGGTGGTGGGAGACTGGTGGCGGCATGGAAATCGAGGAAAAGGGTTAGGATTGCCCAATTAGGCAGGGGAGGGGCATTAAATAGGAAATGGGGCTAGGTTAGGTGGATTTTTGCGCCGTTTCGAGCCGTACGATTGAGATCGGACGGCTCTGGACGTGGGAATATGCTAGGTGGGTTAAGTGGGCTGTGTAGAGGGGCTTCGTGGGGATGAGAGGGGAAGTTGCGGCCCGTGACACAAGGTTTTAAACACCGAAAACATCCGATAATAAACCGATGATCGCACTGCTACGATTGACCGTTCAAATAACAAACGACCTCTGATTGCGATGAAATTTGGCACGCGGTCTACCTACAATAAAACAAGACCGCACACCAAGTTTCGACCCAATCCGAGAATATTCTATGCGCACTTTAAAAACAATATTTTATGGCATGTGCATGTGTGGTTGGTCTCGAAACGGTCGATGACACAAACAGAGAGACCCAACAACTACGAACGGATGCAAGTTTTCAAAAACTAGTGGCGAGGCTATGCATATGATGCGAATGATACAATGATGAATGCGACAACCCAACAAAACACACGACGACAACGAAACAAAAGGGAATCTTTTGAAGCGTCAGTCCGGGGCTGTTACAATAGTCCCATTCATCTGCAGGATGACTGGGGAGATTGGGAAGAATCCCTCTGGACTAAGGCACACAACTATAGGCGGGGCAAGAACCCCAAGAAAAAAGACCAGCCATGAATAGCCTCTTCTGGAATCTGAGAGGCATCAATGCCCGAGGCAGGAAGCAAAATCTTGTAGAGTTGATCTTCAAGACCAAACCTGCTCTTATTGGTCTCTTAAAGACTAAAAAAGACCAATTTTCTGATTCCTTTCTGAAATTCTTAATAGGAAGTAAGTGTTATGCTTGGAATTCACTGCCCTCAATAGGCTCTGCAGGAGGCACTTTGGTTCGATTGGATACATATATGTGTGAAATTCTTTCTTGGCACATAGGGGCCTTTTTAGTTACTTGTCATGTTAAAGTCAAATCACTAGGAGTAAATTTTAGGATTGAGACTATATATATGGGTCTTCATATGAACAAGATGAGGAAAACTTCCTATCTGAACTTCATAGTCTGTTTGTTGATTGTGATACTCCAACCCTCATTGGGGGAGACTTTAACTTGGTTAGGTTTAATTGAGATAAGAACAATGGTATAGTTAATCACAAATGGTTTGAAAAATTTAATGATTGGATAGAAATTTAGAGTTTTCTTGAGATTAAACTTAGCAATAGGCAATATACTTGGGGCAATAATCAGGTTGATCTGATTATGTCTACCAATGATAGGGTGTTTTGTAACACAGATAAAGATAGGATTTTCCCACTAGCATCTATTCAAGGACTCCCTAGGCTAGGTAGTGATCACACCCCCATTACTTGGGATGCTGGCATAGGCCAACACCCTAGGAGTTTGAGCTTCAAATTTGAAAAATGGTGGTTCCTTAGATAAGACTTCCCTGCTATTTTTGAGAAAGCTTGGAACACCCCTGTCTTCGGGTCCTCTTCCATTGACATATGTCAGGGCAAGGTTAGGAACCTAAGGATATTCACCAAGGGATGGAGTGTCAATATAGAAGCAGAGCTTAGGAGGCTTAAAAGAGATATGATGGAGGAATATGACATCCTTGATATCAAGGCTGAAACTGAGGAGCTAACCCCAATAGAAGCACAGAGATTCAAGGATATTAGGGTAGATATGACCAAAATCTAGCTTAATGAAGAAACAAAAGCCAAACAAAGGTCTAGAGATATAGACATCTAAGGAGGGGACAAAACACTGCACACTTTTAGGCAGTTGCTAACCAAAGGAGGAGAAAATCCATCATTCATGTGCTGCAGGGGCCATCTGGCCCTACCTCTGATAGCACAAAGATGCTTGAAATTGCAGCCAATTTCTATAAAATCTATTTAGAAAAGAAGAGCCCTGTGGTTTGTTTTGGACAACAACTTCTTTAATGAATAGGATGGGTTTACTACCTCAGAAAATATCCTATTCTTTACGATTTTTTTTGAGGAAGAGATCAATAATGCCATTTTGAACTCCTACTTTGATGGAGCCCCTAGCCTAGATGGGATTCCTTTCTTTTTCTACCAAAAATTTTGGTCTCTGATTAAGAAAGACTTAATGGCTATGTTTGTATATTTTCACCTTGGTAGGCTTGACATTTATCGTTTAAATTTTGCCATGATTACCCTCATACCTAAGGAACCTGAGGCATCGGTCATGACAAAATTCAGACCAATCAATCAGTTAAATTGTGTCTTCAAGATTTTTACCAAGGTACTCACTAACAGACTTGGGATGATCATGGACAGGCTAATCTCCAAGAATCATTCTGCCTTCATTAAAGGCTGGTACATATTGGAAAGTGTGGTCACTGCCCATGAGGTCATACATTCTGTTGTTAGATCCAAAAGCAAAGGGGTAGTTCTAAAATTAGATTTTGAAAAGGCCTTTGACAAAGTAGACTTAGATTTCATGATGGCTCTCTTAGAAGCTAGGGGTTTTTATGCCAAAGTGCTCTGATGGATCAAGATGATTACTCATCAAGGATCCGTGGGTGTTAAACTCAATAGCATGGAGAGCAATTTCTTCCTGATTAGCAAAGGGCTAAGACAAGGAGACCCACTGTCCCCTTTGCTTCTCAACTTGGTTATAGATGTTTTTGTTGGAAATATTCCTTAGAGGCAATAATAAATTAGTTATTATCATATTTCCTTGTTCATGATAATCGTTTATTATCCATGCTATAATTGTGTTGATCAGAAACTCAGATACATGTGTGGATACATAGACAACACCATCTCCTTAGTATGCCTCTAGTAGACTAGCTCATTGATCAAAAGATGGTTAAGGTTTCCTATCCATGGACATGAGATGTCATTTTATAACGGGATCACATCCTTAGGAGAATGATGTGATGGACAAGACCCAAACTACAAACGTAGCATATGATCGTGTCAATTTATTGCTACTGTTTTCTACATGTCAAGTATATGTTCCTATGACCATGAGATCATACAACTCACAAACATCGGACAAGACCCAAATCTTGCAACGTAACTAGGTGGAAATAAAGGTGCTCTACAGGTATCTTCGAGGGTGTCTGTTGAGTTGGCATGGATCAAGACTGGGATTTGTTACTCCGTGTGACGGAGAGGTATCTCAGGGCCCACTCGGTAATACAACATCACAATAAGCCTTGCAAGCAATATGACTAAGTGTTAGTCACGGGATCTTGTATTACGGAACGAGTAAAGAGACTTGTAGGAAACAAGGTTGAACTAGGTATGGAGATACCGTTGATCGAATCTTGGGCAAGTAACATACCGAAGAACAAAGGGAACATCATACGGGATTAACTGAATCCTTGACATAGCGGTTTGACCGATAAAGATCTTCATAGAATATGTAGGAACTAATATGGGCATCTAGGTCCCGCTCTTGGTTATTGAATGTAGAGGTGTCTCGGTCAGGTCTACATAGTTCTCGAACCCGCAGGGTCTGCACACTTAAGGTTTGGTGACGTTTCGGTAGTATAGAGTTATGTATGGTGGTGACCAAAGGTTGTTCGGAGTCCTGGATGAGATCCTGGATGTCACGAGGATCTCCGGAATGGTCCGGAGGTAAAGATTCATATATAGGAAGTCCTATTTTGGTCGCCGGAAAAGTTTCGGGCTCATCGACAGTGTATCGGGAGTGCCGATAGTATACCGGGAGACCATCGGGAGGGGTATTTCGACCCAAGAGGCTACATGGGCTGTGGGAGAATAATTACCAGCCCTTAGTGGGCTGGTGGAAATCCCACACAAGGCCCATGAGGCTGGGAATAAAAGCCCAAAGAGAAAAAGGTGGAAAAAGGCAAAAAATAGGGTGAATCCTAGTCCTACTAGGATTGGAGGTGGATTCCACCTCTCCCACTTGATTTGGCCGACCCAATTGCTGTTCCTTTGAGGGCCAAGCCTCCCCCTCTCTCCCTCTTATATATACTAGAGGTTTTAGGGTTTTTTGGCACCACATTTTAGCCACGTGCTACCCGTTCCTCCAGTGCATAGTTTCTCCTCTTGATCGGATTTCTATAGTGCTTAGGCAAAGCCCTGACGGAATAGCTCCACCACCATCGCCGGAGCACCGTCACGCTGCCGGAGAACTCTTCCTCCTCTCCTATCCCTCTTGCTGGATCAAGACGGCGGAGATCGTCATCAAGCTGTACGTGTGCTGAACGCGGAGGTGCCGTCTGTTCGGCGCTAGATCGGAAGGACCGTGATCAAGTTCACGGGGCAGATCGTGATGAGATCGCGGGACGGATCATGATGAGATCGTGGGACGGATCATGACGAGTTCATGGGACGGATCGTGAAGAGATCGCGGAGCGCTTGGCGATTTGAATCGCGAAGACGTTCGACTACACCAACCGCGTTTCTTCACGCTTCCCGCTTAGCGATCTACAAGGGTATGTAGATCCACTACCCCTCTCGTAGATGCTCATCACCATGGATAGATCTGCGTGTGCGTAGGAACTTTTTTGTTTCCCATGCAACATTCCCCAATAGTGGCATCATGAGCTAGGTCTATGTGTAGATGAGATCTCGAGTAGAACACAAAAGGTTTGTGGGCGTTGATGCTTAGATTGCTTCCTCCGTTGGTCGGATTTTGGTTCAGCGGTATTGTGATATGAAGTGGCCCGGACCAACATTACTCGTACGCTTACGAGAGATCGGTTCCCTCAATTGCAACTTGTTGCATAGATGGCTTGCGGGTGACAGTTTCTCTCACTTTAGTTGGATCGGATTCGACACAGGCGGTCCTTCAGAAGGTTGAAAAGCAACTAGTGTATCACTGTTGTGGCTTTGCGTAGATGAGTATTGTTCTTACTAGATACCCATAGCAGCCACGTAAAACATGCAACAACAATTAGAGGATGTCTAACTTGTTTTTACAGGGTATGTTGTGATATGATATGGCCAATTACATGATGTGATATATGTGATGTATGAGATGATCATGTGATGTATAGATTTTCACGACTTGCATGTCGATGAGTACGGCAACCGGCAGGAGCCATAGGGTTGTCTTTAATTATTGTATGGCCTGCGTGTCAATCATTAAGCGCTATGTAATGCTTTACTTTATCGCTACAGTAGCAATAGTAGTAGAAGCATCTTGGGCGCGACAACCCCGATGGAGATCAAGATGATGGAGATCATGGTGTCGTGCCGGTGACGATGGAGATCATGCCGGTGCTTTCATGATGGAGATCAAAAGCACAAGTTCATGGCCATATCATGTCACTTATGATTTGAATGTGATGTTAATCATTTTATGCACCTTGTTTTTCTTAGGACGACGGTAGCATTATAAGGTGATCCCTCACTCAATTTCAAGATAAACTGTGTTCTCCCCGAGTGTGCACCGTTGCGAAAGTTCGTCGTGTTGAGACACCACGTGATGATCGGGTGTGATAGACTCTACGTTCACATACAACGGGTGCAAGCCAGTGTTGCACATGCAGAACACTCGGGTTAAACTTGACGAGCCTAGCATGTACAGACATGGCCTCAGAACACAAGAAACCAAAAGGTCGAACATGAGTCATATAGTAGATATGATCAACATGATGATGTTCACCATTGCAGCCACCTCAACTCACGTGATGATCGGACTTGAGTTGGTGAATTTGGATCATGTATCACTCGAATGACCGGAGGGATGTCAATTTGAGTGGGAGTTCTTAACTAATATGATTAATTGAACTCATTATCATGAACTTAGTCAGTAGTGTCTTTGCAAATATGTTGTAGATTACTTGCTCGCGCTGTAGCTCCCTTGAATTTTTATATGTTCCTAGAGAAATAGAGTTGACAGATAATGGTAGCAATATTGCGGACTGGGTCCGTGATCTGAGGATTGTCCTCATTGCTGCAAAGAAGGCTTATGTCCTTAATGTTCCGCTCAGTGCGCCAACCCCTCTAGTGTCGTCTATAGATGTTGTGAACATCTGACAGGCACGTTCTGATGACTACTTGATAGTTTAGTGCGTCATGCATTACGGCTTATAACTGAGGCTCCAAAACATTTTGAACGTCATGGAACATATGAGATGTTTCTAAGAGCTGAAATTAGGATCTCAGGCTCGTGCCCGTGTTGTGAGATATGAGATCTGCAACAAGATTCTTTGCCTGCAAGATGAAACAGAATAGCTCAATCGTTGAGCATGTGCTCGGATTGTCTGGGTGCTACAATCACTTGAATCAAGTGGGAGTTGATCTTCCAGATAATACAGTGGTTGATATAGGTATCCAAGTCACTATCACCAAGCTACTAGAACTTGGTGATGAACTATAAAATGCCAGGGACCGAAATAATGATCCCTGAGCTGTTCGCGATGTTTGACACCGCAAAGGTAGAAATCAAGAAGGAGCATCAAGTGTTGATGGTTAGTAAAACCACTAGTTTCGACAAGGGCAAGGGAAAGGAGGAAGCCTTCATGGATGGCAAGTCAGTTGCTGCTCCAGTGAAGCAACCCAGAGTTGAACCCAAACTCGAGACTAAGTGCTTCGATTATGAGGAGAGCGGTCGCTGAAGCGGAACAACCCTAGATACTTGGTAGATAAGAAGGCTGGCAACGTCAATAGAAGTATATTTGATGTACGTGTGATTGATGTGTACCTTGCTAGTACTCCTAGTAGCACCTGTGTATTCAATACCGGTTCAGTTGCTAAATGTTAGTAACTCGAAGTAAAAGCTACGGAATAAACGAAGAACTAACTAAGGGTGAGGTGACGATGTGTGTTGTAAATGTTTCCAAGGTTGATGTGATCAACATCGCACGCTCTCTCTACCTTCGGGATTAGTGACGAACCTAAATAAATGTTATTTGGTGTTTTGCGTTGAGCATGAACGTGATTAGATCGTATTTATTGCAACATGATTATTCATTTAAGTTAGAGAATAATGGTTATTCTATTTACATGAATAATACTTTCAATGGTCATGCACCTAGTGAGAATGGTTTGTTGAATCTTGATCGTAGTAATACACATGTTTTTGATGCCAAAAGATACAAAATTAATAATGATAGTACCACATACTTGTGGCACTGCCGCTAAATGTCATATTGGTATAAAGCGCATGAAGAAACTCCATGCTGATGGATCTTTGGACTCATTCGATTTCGAATCAGTTGAGACATGCGAACCATGCCTTTTGGGCAAGATGACTAAGGACCCCGTTTTCCGGATTGATGCAGCGGGCAAGTGGTTTATTGGAAATGATACATGTTGATGTATGCAATCCAATGAGTCTTGTAACGTGCGGTGGATGTTGTTATTTTCTTACCTTCACTGATGATTTGAGTAGATATATTGGATATTTACTTAATGAAACACAAGTCTGAATCGTTTGAAAGGTTCAAGAAGATTTAGAGTGAAGTTTAAGATCATCGTGACAAGAAGATAAAGATGTCTACGATATGATCGTGGAGGTGAATATCTGAGTTATGAGTTTGGCATACAACTTTGGACAATGTGAAAGTCGTTTCACAACTCACGCCACCTGGAACACCATAGTGTGATGGTGTGTTCGAACGTCATAGTCGTGCTCTATTGGATATGGTGCTTGCTATGATGTCTCTTATCGATTTGCTACTATAGTTTTGGGGTTATGCATTAGAGATAACTACACTCACTTTAAATAGGGCACCATCTAAATCCGTTGAGATGACACTGTGTGAATTATGGTTTGATAGTAACCTAAGCTGTCATTTCTTGATGTTTGGGGCTGCGACGCTTGTGTGGAAAAATGTTTTCACCTAAAAAGCTCGAACCCAAAGCGGACAAATGCATCTTCATAGAATACCCTAAGAACAGTTGGGTATACCTTCTATCTCAATTCCAAGTGCAAAGTGTTTGTTGCTAAAAATGGGTCCTTTCTCGAGAAAGAGTTTCTCTCGAAAGAATTGAGTGGGAGAAAGATAGAACTTGACGAGGTTGTTAAACCTTTATTCAACCAGAGAGTAGCATAGCACAGGAAGATGTTCCTGTGAAGCTTACGTTAGTTGAAGAGGAAGTTAATGATGATGATCATGAAGCTTCAGGATCAAGTTAATATCAAACTTCGTAGGTCAACAAGGATGTGTATTGCTCCTGAGCGGTACGACAACCCTTTCTTGGAGGTCATATTGTCGGACAACGATGAACCTACGAGCTATGGAGAAGCGATGATGGGCCCGGATTCCGACAAATGGTTAGAGGCCATGAAATCCGAGAAACGGATCCATGTATGAAACCCAAGTATAGACTTTGGTAGACTTGCTCGTTGGACGGCAGGTTGTTGAGTACAAATGGATTTTTAAAATGAAGACAGACGCTGATGGTAAATATCACCATTTGTAAAGCTCGACTTGTTGCAAAGAAGTTTGTGACAAGTTCAAGGAGTTGACTGCGATGAGAGTTTCTCACTCGTAGCGATGCTAAAGTCTGTTGGAATTATGTTAGCAGTTGCTGCATTTTTCAATTATGAAATCTGGCAGATGGATGTCAAAACATCGTTTCCTTAACGGTTTAATTGAGGAAAGGTTGTATGTGATACAACCAGAAAGTTTTGTCAGTCCTAAGGATGCTAAAAGGTGAGCAAGCTTCAGTGATCTTTCTATGGACTGAAGCAAGCATCTCGGAGTTGGAATATACACTTTGATGAGGTGATCAAAGTTTTTGAGTCTATACAAAGTTTATGAGAAACTTGTATTTGCAATAAAGTGAATGGCAGCACTATAGAGTTTCTCATAAGTATATGTGGATGACCTGTTGTTGATCGGAAATAATGTAGAATTTCTGGAAGGCATAAACGGTTGTTTGAAAAGTGTTTTTCAAACGAAGACCTGGATAAAGCTACCTAATTGTTAAGCATCAAGATCTATAGAGATAGATCAAGATGCTTGATGAGACTTTCAATGAGTACATACCTTGACAATATTTTGAAAGAGTTCAAAATGGATCAGTAAGAGAAAGAGTTCTCACCTGATTTGTAAGGTGTGAAGTTGAGTGAGACTCAAAGCTCGACTACAGCAGAAGAAAGAGAAAGGACGAACGTCGTCCCCTATGCCTTAGCCATAGGCTCTGTATAGTATGCCATGCTGTGTACCGCACCTGTGTGTGCCTTACCATGAGTCCGTCAAGGGGTATATCCAGGAGTGGATCACTGGATAGCGGTCAAGATTATCCTTAGTAACTAAAAGACTAAGGAGATGTTTCTCGATTATGGAGGTGATAAAGAGTTTGTCGTAAAGAGTTACGTCGATGGAAGGTTTAACACCAATCCGGATGACTCGCGGTAGCAATTTGGTTACGTATATTGGAGCAGCCATTTGGAATAGTACCAAGTGGAGTGTGGTAGCAGTTTTTATAGTTAGACATAGAGATTTGCAAAGTACACACGGATCTGAATGTCGTAGACCCGTTGAGTATAAGACCTCTCTCACATGCAAAGCATGATCGAGCTCCAGAACTCATTAGGTGTTAGATTCATAACAATGCGAATCACATGGTGATGTGAACTAGATTATTGACTCTAGTGCAAGTGGGAGACTGTTGGAAATATGCCCTAGAGCTAATAATAAATTAGTTATTATCATATTTCCTTATTCATGATAATCGTTTATTATCCATGCTATAATTGTATTGATCGGAGACCTAGATGCATGTGTGGATACATAGACAAAACCATGTCCCTAGTATGCCTCTAATAGACTAGCTCGTTGATCAAAAGATGGTTAAGGTTTCCTAGCCATGGACATGAGATGTCGTTTGATAACGGGATCACGTCATTAGGAGAATGATGTGATGGACAAGACCCAAACTACAACCGTAGCATATGATCGTGTTAGTTTATTGCTACTGTTTTCTGCATGTCAAGTATGTGTTCCTATGACCATGAGATCATGCAACTAACGGACATCGAAGGAGTGCCTTGTGTGTATCAAACGTCGCATGGTAACTAGGTGACTATAAAGGTGCTCTACAGGTATCTTCGAGGGTGTCTGTTGAGTTGGCATGGATCAAGACTGGGATTTGTTACTCCGTGTGACGGAGAGGTATCTCGGGGCCCACTCGGTAATACAACATCACATTGAGCCTTGCAAGCAATGTGACTAAGTGTTAGTTGCGGGATCTTGTATTGCAGAACGAGTAAAGAGACTTGCCGGTAACGAGGTTGAACTAGGTATGGAGATACCGACGATCGAATCTCGGGCAAGTGACATACTGAAAAACAAAGGGAACATCATACGGGATTAACTGAATCCTTGACATAGAGGTTCGACCGATAAAGATCTTCGTAGAATATGTAGGAACCAATGTGGACATCCAGGTCCTGCCATTGGTTATTGACCGTAGAGGTCTCTCGGTCATGTCTACATAGTTCTCGAACCCGCGGGGTCTGCACATTTAAGGTTTGGTGACGTTTCGGTAGTATAGAGTTTAGTATGGTGGTGACCGAAGGTTGTTCAGAGTCCCAGATGAGATCTCGGACGTCACGAGGAGCTCTGGAAAGGTCCGGAGGTAAATATTCATATATAGGAAGTCCTGTTTTGGTCGCCGGAAAAGTTTCGGGCTCATCAGTAGTGTACCGGGAGTGCCGGTAGTGTACCGGGAGACCATCGGGAGGGGTATTTCGACCCAAGAGGCTACATGGGCTGTGGGAAAGTAATAACCAGCCATTAGTGGGCTGGTGGAACAACCAAAATAGGCTCATGAGGCTGGGAAGAAAAGCCCAAAGAGAAAAAGGTGGAAAAAGGCAAAAAAAATAGGGTGAATCCTAGTCCTACTAGGATTGGAGGTGGATTCCACCTCTCCCACTTGATTTGGCCGACCCAATTGCTGGTCCTTTGAGGGACAAGCCTCCTCCTCTCTTCCTCTTATATATACTAGAGGTTTTAGGGTCTTTTGGCACCAGATTTTAGCCACGTGCTACCCGTTCCTCAAGTGCATAGTTTCTCCTCTAGATCGGATTTCTGCAGTGCTTAGGCGAAGCCCTGCCGGAATAGCTCCACCACCATCTCCGGAGCGCCGTCACGCTGCGGGAGAACTCTTCCTCCTCTCTTCTCCCTCTTGCTGGATCATGACGGCGGAGATCATCATCAAGCTATACGTGTGCTGAACGCGGAGGTGCCGTCCGTTCGGTGCTAGATCGGAAGGACCATGATCAAGTTCACGGGACGGATCGTGATGATATCGCAGGATGGATCGTGATGAGTTCACGGGACGGATCGTGATGAGATCATGGGATGCTCGGCGATTTGGATCGTGAAGACATTCAACTACACCAACCGCGTTTCTTAACGCTTCCCGCTTAGCGATCTACTCTCCCTCTCATAGATGCTCATCACCATGGATAGATCTGCGTGTGCGTAGGAATTTTTTTGTTTCCCATGCAACGTTCCCCAATAGTTTTAACTAGAATGCTAGCTAAAGCCTCTGAAATCCCCCTGATCAAAGGCCTTGTGCATGACCTGTGTCCAGGAGGGGTCATCAGCCTGCAGTATGCTGATGATACAATCCTCTTTGTTGATGAAGATCCCACTAAGGCTTTAAACCTAAAGTGGGTCTGACTTGTTTTGAATAGTTATCAGGGATGAGAATTAACTACAACAAAAGTGAGAAGCTTCCCCTGAATTTAGAAACTGGGGAGATAGATGCCTTTGTTGACATCTTTGGATGTCCAACTGGGAGTTTCCCCATAAAATATTTAGGAATCCCCCTATACTTTGAGAAATTATGTAGGGAAGATATCCAACCTCTCATAGATAAAAAATTGAAGAGAATTGCAGTCTGGAGAGGCAAGCTCCTTTCCTATGCTGCTAGGATTGTCTTATTTAAAGCCTGTCTAGCCAGCATACCCATTTACCTCCTTTCCTTTTTAAAATTCCCTAAGTGGGCTATGGACATGATTAACACCCAGATGGCAAATTGCCTTTGGAATGACTTTGAAGGCCATAGGAAAATTCATTTAGCTAACTAGCCTCTAGTTACCATGAAAAAGGAATTTGGGGGTTTGGGCATCCCAAACAACCATGACCTGAATGTCTACTTACTAGGTTCCTGGATAAACAAATTCATGTCTAGTGAGGGCAAGATTTGGAAATCCAATATAGAAAACAAATATAAGCCTCTGCCAAACATTTTCTGCTCTCAAGATAAACAAGCATCTACTTTCTGGAAAGGAGTAGTGTGGGCTTCTAAAGAAGTAAAGTTTGGATATATATGGGCTCTAGGAGATGGTACCAAAACTAGATTCTGGGAAGATTGCTGGTTTGGTTCAACCCCCCGTTCCATAGAGTTTTGGGATTTATATGTCATCTATAGAGAACAAGGGCAATCTGTGAGCCAGGTGTGGGATGGTGTAAACCTGAAACTCACTTTCAGGAGAACCTTTTCTCCTCCCATGATGCAAAGCTGGCTCAAATTAGAAGAGGTTGCTAGGAGCATTAATCTTACTGATGACACTGCTTCACTGATATGGCAGTGCACAACTTCAGGAAGCTATTCCTCAAGCTCCCTGTATGCCATTATCAATTACAGAGGTGTCACACCTGTGTTCATACCTGATGTTTGGAAACTTGTTGTCACTAGTAGAAAACAGACCTTTCGTCCCAAGCATTAGTCCCGTTCTGGTTACGAGCTGGTACTAAAGATGGTATTAGTCCCGGTTCGTGCCGGCTCCAACGGCTAGGAGCAGGGCGAACTTTAGTACCGGCTCCTGAGGGATCTTTCGTACCGGTTCGTGTCACGAGCCAGTACTAAAAGGTGCGTGGCAGGCTTTTGATCAGACTTGGGCCCCGCGTGCATCTTTAGTACCGGTTGGTGACACCAACCGGTACTAAAGGGCAACCTTCAGTACCGGTTGGTGTCACCAACCGATACTAAAGACTTCCTATATATATGCTTCGTTCGCAGTCGATCGAAGGGGCTCTCATTTCTATGTTTTCTCCCCTATACTTCTTCTTGCTCGAAGCTCATACTCCATTTTGCCAAGGATTTGTCAAGATTTAAAGGCACCCCATCTATCCAAGTGTTCACAAAGGTTAGCAACTTTTCTCCTTCATCTCTCATTGCTAGATTAGCTTGTGGTATGCTCAAAGATATGCGATTTGTGGGTTTTATCTAGGATTTGGAGGAGTGATCATTATGTGGGAGTTTATTTGATTTATTTGCAATTTGAGCTCAAATTAACTTGTTAGGTTGCATATGTGTAGGTGTGGTTTATTTGATGCCTTCCCATCCCCGTCCTAACCACCATCGATCATCCGCACCGTCTCGTCGCGGCACTGGCCACCTTGGTGAGCCTCTTGTTCTTCTTAAAACCTTTTTGTTAAAAAATTACTTGTATGATTTAGATAGCTGCGTGTACAATTTACTTGTATTATTGTTAGTTATTCTATAGTGTCATGGTTATGGTATCCGCCCAGGTCGGCCCTCGTCCAGTCTATGATTCAGAGGTGGTATGTCGTTATCTTTTATAACTATTTCACACATCATCTAATGTCTATGACAATTAATTATGCCACCAAATTTACGTAGATGTTTTTATCTATAGGAAGCATCGCCAAGGGATATGTAACAGAGGAGGTTATTGAGTTTTATGTTGACTTTGTTCCTGACATTAAGCCAATTGGTCTTCGTGAATCGTGGCATGAGGGGAGACCGGGTGGAAAAGGCACACTAGAAAAGAAAGAAGAAATAAATATGGATGAGCATTCTTTCACTCAAGCACACTACACGGTTCTACAAAATTCCACCTTGGTGACTCCATATATCGAGGAACACAAGGATATTATACGGTCCAAGAACCCGGAGCAGTCTGACCCCTAGATTGAACATAAACACATGGAGGCTTTCACCGGTTGGTTGCAAACAAAGCTCATCAATGCCAACGATGTTTCAGATGAACTGTACTGGTTGGCCAAGACACCAGGTTTGACTGTAACGACTTTCAAAGGGTACGAGATAAATGGGAATACATTTTACATGATTGCCCAAGATAAAAAGAGCACCAACCAAAACAGTGGTGTCCGCTATGGTGCAACCAACTTTCAAGACACATATTATGGTTACATAGAGGAGAAATGGGAACTTGACTATGGACCTGATCTTAAGGTCCCTTTTTTCGGAGCAAATGGGTCAAATATACTGGAGGTGGGGTATAGGTAGACTCGTAGTACATAATGACAACAGTGGATCTCAACAATCTTGGGTACACAGATGACTCATTCATCCTAGCCAATGATGTGGCTTAGGTTTTCTATGTGAAGGACATGTCTAGCAAACCGAGGAGAAAAAAAGATAAGAAAGTGAATACATCATACGATGAGCCAAAGCGCCACATAGTTCTTTCAGGGAAAAAAACACTGTGGGAGTGGAGGACAAGAGAGACATGTCAGAACATTATGAAAAGTTTCATGAAATCCCTCCCTTCAGAGTGAAGACTGACCCAAGCATCCTATTAAATGATGAAGATTCTCCATGGTTACGACGCAATCATAAGCAAGGGACAATGTAGCAACCCAACCTGAAAGGTCGAATCTCCGGTGTTTCCGTACCATCCCAAGATCATGTTGGTACACACATGGTACATCAATGTATATATCAAAGGGAAATCACACAGCATTATATTAACGAAATCTCATATCGAGTCCTTTATTACAATAATCATTACAATAAAGTGGCCGAAGGCCAACTCATGAGAATAACTAAATCTTGCGTAAGCTTCAAGGTAGATGAGTCCATCTGACTCCAAGGGCATCTCACCGAGCGTAGAGCGTGTCCTCACTCCTGGTCGGAAAAGTACTCTGCAACATGATACATTGCAGCTGTGTAGGTCAGCATATGGAATATGTCGGCAAAGTCACAAGAGAGGGGGTGAAAATAATCAGCTAGTCTACATGCATATATGGCAGGTGGGGTGGTAAGTTTTTGCGTAAAGCCAAGTTTTTCCTACATCAAGAGAGGGGCTAGCAAAAAAATATTACTAAGTTGTTTGATTAATGAGATGGTTCCGCCAACCAATTCTCATACCCAAATTATTAATACCCACATCATCATATTAATTTGTGTTGAGAATTCCGGAAGTTTCAGTTCCTTTGGCTCAAGTCGTCCATGACCGTGGACGCGACTAATCGATTAGGTTTGAGTTACTCTGCAGAGTTTTGCACACGTTCCCCACAAGATTTGGTCGCCTCCGTTGGATTTCTCGCACTTCCGGGTGTTTGAGAAACGGATGACCAAAACATGGTCTTCTAAAGGGTTTCCCTGAGACTCTGTCGGTGCCCATCCTTTCCTACCGTTCTTCTACATCTCGTAGAATCGCCTGTCCAGGGTCACCACAGTATCCAACCAAGCCAGGGCGCATAATGGCTGGTGGCTGTGCAGGTAAGCCTTGGGTCTTGAAGCATCCATCCATCTCTTTGTACCTGGGTGGACCTTTCCGCGTGAATACTGGCACATCTCCAGCATCACCTAGGCTAACCACTGGTTTCTCCAGGGTGCCGTTCAACCATCATCCACCCAGAGGTATGTTGAAAACTTGAAGTCTTGAAGTCTTGATCATCATAGGTCTTGAAGTTATTACCTCACAACTCTCATGATTCACACAACCCACCCCGTCTACTAACAGCATAGCAAAACAAATGAACGTTTCCTGGGGCCAAAGTTGTCAAAGAGGTTGAGGGGGGGGGGGGGTATCTACCACATGATACTACAACAATGTAACCAAGTTTCCAACTAACCTATCTTGCATGCAGTTGGGGAGATGGTAGAACTAATGCATATAAAACATGGGTAAAAACATGATCAAGGTGACTTGCCTGATTGATGATCTTCATACGTGAGTGACTCTAGGTAACAAGCTTCGCACTCCGGATAATCTAACGAAGCAAACAAGCACTCAATAAGCATACAACAAAATATGTAACTCACAAACATCAACAATGAACTAGTAAACAATCAAGACAAAACAATGCACAAATCACAAGCAAGAAAACACACAAAGTTTTGTTTACTAGAAGATGATGGGAAAATCACTACTAACATAACAAAACTATTTTTAATAACAAAACAATAGTTGACATCAAGAAAAAACAATAAAATATTTTATTATTAAACAGAATTAAATCAATTTAAGTTTGTTGGGAATAACTTTAGTAAAGTTTTTAAAAGTTTTGATAAACACTATTAGATGAGGTAACTATTGTTTTACTAACAAAAGAACGAAACTAAACTTATTATTTATTAATAAAACATTATCTTAACAGAAAAGAAAACTACTAAAAACTTGTCTTAGAAAACAGAATTAAATTATATAAAACTTTGTTGAAAGAAAAACTATTACTAACTAGTTGTTTTAATCAAATTAAACCTATTTGAAAAGAAATTGTGATTCCTATATTAACAAAGAAATAAACTAAACAATTTTATATTTTTATTATCAGTAAGTAAAACACTAAATGTTTAATCAACAAAACCTACTAAACAAATTAAAACTAACTAAAACTAAGTTAATTTAAACTGTACTAACTAATAGGCAGAATCTGTTTTTAGCTAAAACACTAATCAAAATCATCCTAAAAATTCTCAAACTAAGCATCTAGATAGTCCTAACTAATACCAAACAGTAGCAAAAAGATTCATATCAAAATCTACTTTCAAACTCTAGTTATTCAGATTTTAATGATTTGAGAAAATTTGATTCAATTCAAATTTTATAGTTCAAATTTAAAATTAAAAGTACAGGGTGAAACTACATGAATAATGTGAGCTATTGCAAAAAGAATCAACTCAAAACATTAAACAGAATAAAAGTTATAAACAAAACAAAATTTGGAATAACTCTGTTAACTAAACAAAACAGAAAAAAAACAAAAAGCCTAACTAACGGCTAAGGCTACATGGTAGATCCCTATTGGCTGAGCGGGCGCGTGCTACGGGGCTACGGGCGGTCGACCGAACCGTAAAGAAAAACGGTTCGTGGCTTAAGTCTTCTAATCCTAGCCGTAGGATCTAGATCGGATGGATGGGAAGGCTCACCGTGCAAATGGTCGCCGGCGAGGGAGGTATCTGGTGGTCGAGGGAGGCGTCGGAGGGGCTCAAACGACGGCGGCGGGTCTCCGGCGTCGAGTGGTGGCGTCGGTGGGGCGAGGGGTGGTCGGAGTCGACGACCATGAGCGCCGGAAGGTTCGGTCGGGGCAGCAACTCCGGCGAGGGATTTGGTGGCGGTCTGGCGACGAGAGAGGGGGATCAGGGGGGAATGGAGTGCGGGGGCTGGCTCTCTTATATAGGGCCGGAGAGGGGCTCGGGAAGGAAGGAGGAGAGGATCCCGCGGCGAGTGGATCTCGCCGGCGGCGGCGCGTGCGCGAGGTGAGGGGCGACCGGTGCGGGATTTGCGGCGGTCGGGTGGGGCCCGATGTCAGCGGGGGTGGGGAGCGCGCGGAGCTGTCGGTCGGCCGGTAATTTGGCGTTTCGGTATTAATTGCGGGTGGGCCGGTCCGATCTGGTATTAAAACTTTCCTTTTAATAATAAAACAGACTAATACAACCTTTTTAAAGCATTGATTTAATTCCAAGTATAGGAATATCATATATCAAAATTATCAGAATGAAATATGCCATTTAATGAACATTTTTGTTCCGGTATTTGAATACTTTGGAAAAATATTATTTTTAGAAATTGCCTAATTGTTTTAAATCCTTTTTGCAAATATATTCAAAACAACCCCTCGTTTTTATTGCTCAAATAAATCACCAATTTGGTCCTGGTGTGGAGTGTCATGTTCCCACTCTCTTATTTGAACTTTTTACCAAGATTTCAAATAGGTGGAAGCAACATGGGGAAAATAGGAAGGGCTTTCAGAAATTAAAAAGGGGCATTCCAACTATTACACACATTCAAGCAATGATGATGATAGATGCATAACTATATTCATAACATTCCAAAATGGAATTTTGGGATGTTACAAACCTACCCACCTTAAGATGAATCTCGCCCTCGAGATTCGGGTTGGCTAGAAAATAGGTGCGGGTGGTCTCTACGAAGATCTTCTTCGCGTTCCCAAGTGGCTTCTTCCTCGGTGTGGTGACGCCACAAAACCTTACAGAACTTGATGATCTTGCTGCGAGTAACTCTGTTGGCAGTCTCGAGGATCCTGACAGGCTTCTCCTTGTAAGTCAGATCACTGTCAAGCTGTATGGCCTCTAGGGGCACGGTGTGTCTCAAGGGAATATCAGCCATCTCAGCATGGCATTTCTTCAGCTGGGACACATGGAACACATCATGAACTCCGGACAGTCCTTCCGGCAATTCCAGCTTGTAAGCAACTTCGCCTCTACGTTCAAGAATTTTGTAGGGGCCTATGAATCTGGGTGCTAACTTTCCTTGAACACCAAACCTCTTGATTCCTCGAAGTGGGGACACACGAAGATATGCTCGATCTCCTACTTCATACATCACTTCCTTGTGCTTGTTGTCAGCGTAGCTCTTTTGCCGGGATTGAGCTATCTTGAGTCTGTCACGAATCAACTTGACTTTATCTTCTGAATCTCGAATAAGGTCGGGACCAAAAAGTTTTCGGTCTCCAACACCATCCCACGTCAGTGGTGTTCTGCACCTCCTTCCGTATAAAGCTTCGAAAGGGGCCATCTTCAGACTGGTCTGATAACTGTTGTTATATGAGAATTCTGCGTAAGGCAAATTATCATCCCAACTAGACCCATAGTCTAGTGCACAAGCTCTCAACATGTCTTCCAGAATCTGATTGACTCTCTCAGTCTGGCCATCTGTCTGCGGATGAAAGGCTGTACTAAACTCCAGCCTCGTACCCAAAGTTTCATGTAGCTGATGCCAAAACTTTGAGGTAAATTGTGTTCCTCTATCTGACACGATACTCCTCGGAACTCCATGCAGACACACGATCCTGGTCATGTATATCTTGGCTAACTTAGCACTGGTATAGGTGGTCTTCACTAGGATGAAGTGAGCCACCTTGGTCAAGCGATCAACCACTACCCAGATGGAATCATAACCTGAACGGGTCCTGGGCAATCCTGTGATGAAATCTATACCAAGCTTTTCCCATTTCCACTCGGGTATCGGCAAAGGTTGGAGTAACCCTGCTGGTTTCTGATGTTCCGCCTTTACTCGCTGACAAACATCACATATTGCAACGTGTTCCGCAATGTCCTTCTTCATACCTGTCCACCAGTAACTCTCTTTCAAGTCCAGATACATCTTGGTATTTCCTGGGTGTATCGAGTAAGGTGAATCGTGGGCTTCCTGAAGTATCAACTTCCTGAGCTCTGGGTCATTGGGCACATATATGCGGTTCTCAAACCACAGAGTTCCGTGTTCATCCTCACGAAAACCTTTAGCTTTTCCCTCTTTCATTCTTTGCTTAATCTCAGCTATTTCCTTGTCCGTCTTCTGGGATTCACGAATTCTTTCGGTCAAGGTGGACTGGATTTCCAGTGTAGCAACATATCCTCTTGGGACTATCTCTAGCCGGAGCTCTCTGAGATCATCGGCTAACTCTTGGGATAATCCTCCCGCTGTGAGTGTGTTTACATAAGTTTTCCAACTCAAGGCATCTGCGACAACATTTGCCTTACCTGGATGGTAGTGTAATCTCATATCATAGTCCTTGATTAACTCTAACCATCTCCTCTGTCTAAGGTTCAATTCTTTCTGCGTGAAGATATACTTCAGGCTCTTATGATCAGTGTAAACATCACAACTATTTCCGACAAGGAAATGTCTCCAGGTCTTGAGTGCGTGCACTACGGCTGCTAACTCCAAGTCATGGGTGGCATAATTCAACTCATGAGGTCGTAGTTGTCTGGAAGCATAGGCTACAACCTTTCCATCTTGCATGAGTACTCCTCCAAGTCCTTGACGTGAGGCATCACAGTAAACCTGGAAGTCCTTCCGAACATTGGGCAAGATCAACACTGGGGCTGTGACCAAACATTTCTTTAACTCCTGGAAACTGGCTTCAAATTCCTCAGTCCAAACATACTTGGATTCTTTCTTCAACAATTCTGTCATGGGCTTGGCAATCTTTGAGAAATTCTCAATGAACCTCCGGTAATATCCGGCAATTCCGAGGAAACTATGGATCTCCTTAACTGAGGTGGGTGACTTCCACTCGGTGACGGCTTCAACCTTAGCGGGGTCTACTGCTATTCCATCTCCGGAAATAACATCTCTAAGGAATCCGACTTCCGTCAGCCAAAATTCACATTTACTGAACTTGGCATACAATTGATGCTCTCTCAGCTTCTCCAGAACGAAACGCAAATGTTCCTTGTGTTCTTCCTCATTCTTGGAGAATATCAAAATGTCATCGATGAATACTACGACAAACTTGTCCAAGTATTCCATGAATATTTTGTTCATCAAACTCATGAAGTAAGCAGGAGCATTTGTCAAACCAAAAGACATGACGGTATATTCATACAAGCCATACCTTGTGGTGAAAGCTGTTTTGGGTATATCCTGTTCATGAATTTTCAACTGGTGATACCCTGATCGAAGATCGATCTTGGATAATACTTTGGCTCCTACGAGCTGATCAAACAAGTCATTAATCATCGGTAGAGGATACTTGTTCTTGATAGTCACCTCGTTCAAGGCACGATAATCGACTACCATTCTCAAGGTTTTATCCTTCTTCTCCACCAAAAGTACTGGGGCTCCCCAAGGTGAAGAACTTGGGCGAATATACCCCTTGTCCAATAACTCCTTGATTTGCTTCTTGATTTCTAGTAGATCATTTGCGGGCATCCGATAGGGTCTCTTGGAAATTGGGGCTGTTCCTGGTAGTAACTCTATCAGAAATTCAATTTCCCTATCTGGTGGAAAGCCTGGTAATTCTTCCGGGAATACATCCGGAAAGTCTTTTACCACAGGTACTTCTTCCTGAACGACTCCTGTGAGAGAATTTAACCGAGCACTCATCCGCGTGCGTCGGGATACATACTTAATCCTCTTGTTCTCTGGGGTGGTGAGCAAGATAGACTTGCTGGGACAGTCAAGATTTCCTTCATACTTGGTCATCCAATCCATGCCTAGGATTACATCCAATCCTTGTGACTCTAAGACGACGAGGTCGGTGGGAAAAACATGTTTTCCTATATTGAGTTTCAAGGCATGGCATCCTATCCCTGCCATCATCATACCTCCTGGGGAACTGACTCTAAAAGGCTGACTAAGGGTTCTGGTGGGCAAAAAATATTTTTCACAACTACCCTTGATATGAATGAATGAGTTGCACCGGAATCAAAAAGTACTGTAACAGGACGTGAATGCAATAAAAACTTACCAACCACAGTCTCGGGTTGATCATAGACTTCTTCCACATCAATGTGGTTCACTTGAGCACGGGGGAAGGGGTTGGGCTTCTTAGCTGCTGCGTTGCCGTTGTTGTTGCCGTTTCCATTGCCCTGCTTGCTCTGGGGACACTCAGTAGCATAGTGCCCTGTCTTCTGACATTTGACGCAGGTGATGTGGCTCAGATCCTTCTAGGTAGGTGCATGACGGTGCTGGTTGTTGTTCCCATTCCCATTGTCATTCTTGAAGTTGCCATGGTTGGGATGGTTGTTCCCATTTCCTCCATGGTTGTGGCCTCCATGGTTGTGCACAACATGAGTGTGCTTCCCAAACTTACCGGTACCTGATCCGGTATTCCCTGAGTACGGGGAGTAACGAAGCTTCTGAGAGCTCCAGAGTTGAACTTCCCCTGAGTGTACTTCCGCTTGCGGTTCTCAATTTGCTGTTGTTTACCCTCCAAGATGAGGGCCTTGTCCACCAGCTCTTGGTACTTGTTGAAGGTAGCCACTATCAGCTGCATGCTCAACTCATCGTTGAGTCCTTCCATAAACTTCTCCTGCTTGGCCGCATCATCGGCCACATCTCCTGGGGCATAACGGGCCAACATGCTGAACTCTTCCACATATTGTGCCACAGAACGATTTCCTTGGCGCAAGTTGCGAAACTCGCGCTTCTTAAGACTCATGGCTCCAGCTGAGACATGAGCGGTGCGGAAAGCAAGCTTGAACTGCTCCCAAGTCACATCTGCAATAGGATAAGTGGTGGTGTAGTTCTCCCACCATGAAGCTGCTGGTCCTTCAAGTTGGTGTGCGGCAAAGCGCACCTTCTCAGCGTTAGTGCATCTAGCGGTGACGAGTTCTCTCTCCATCTTGCGGAGCCAGTCATCTGCCACAATGGGCTTAGTGCTGCTGGAGAAAGTTGGAGGGTTCAACCTCAGAAAACGGGTGAGGTTGTCAGCCTGAGGTGGATGGTGGTTGTTGTTGTTCTGGTTGTTGGTCTGATTCTGAATCAGTAGCTGCATCAATGCATTCTGTTGCTGGAGGAGTTGCGTGAGTTCCGGCGGGAAGGTGGAGTCGGACTCATGTCGTGGAGGCATCTTGCTGTTTTTAGAGGAATGAGAATTAGAATAGAACAGGGGTATAGAAAGAAATTCACTACCCATATGCAATGCACAATCATATCACATCAATCACTCATTCATTAATTCAACTCAAGTTCAAACATCGGAGATACAAGTCTCAATCAAACCAAACATCGACCTACGCTTTAACGTCGAAAAAAAGATACATTGGAGGGCATGACTAAAGTTCTCCTCAGAAGTGCATAGTCGTGGGTCCTCCGGTGGTGCTCTCCTCATAGTCTTCATCGTCGCTGATGAAGGGTGCCATGTCTCCTTCAGGGTGAAGATTTTCCCCCATGTCCAGCTGCTCCTTCAGAGTTGCGATGCGAGTATTCTGCTCATCGATCCTCTCTAGGAAGTCCTTCACTTCATGCTCATGTTCATAGTTGGCTTCCCGCAGATCAGCTTCAAGGTCCAGCTCGCGGTTCATCAGGTTCTTTATAGTCTTCGTGTCAGCACGCACACGAAGCTCCAGCGTCCTGACATGCGTCTCCAGGGTCTGGATATATGACATGGTGGAGTCTCTAGTGGGGTTGGTGATGATGTTGCCATGGGCATCTCTACGGCATACCATGCTAAGGTCTCGTGAAATGGGACCACCTCTGTATTCCTCCCGAATACGTCCGAGAGCACGGTGAATTGCCATGTCTCTCCCGAGAATCCAGCTGGGTGCCATAAACTTGAAGTCTATGGACTCAGTGATAAATCCAAAGGTCCTCCCGGGGATATGAACTTCGATCCTGTAGCGAGCGTCCTGAGGAAAAGACGTGATCGCATACCCGGTGATGGTTGGCAAAGCAATCTTCACATCCTTGACGATCTGTATCAGTTCCTTGCCAAAAGGCATGGTGGCATCAGGCTGGCAGAACTCCGTGAAGCGAACGGGGGTGAAGGTGGCCATCTAGAAAAGTTGAAAACAACGGAGAAGAAAAATCAGGAATGAGCAGAGGAAAAAAAATAGAATTTGTAAAACAGAGGAACAAAATGATCCTAAAGCTTTTCCAATCCTAGAGGTTACGTCCTACGGTTAGCGTGTGCTTTGATACCATTTCTGTAGCGACCCGACCTGAAAGGTCGAATCTCCGGTGTTTCCGTACCATCCCAAGATCATGCTGGTACACACACGGTACATCACTGTATATATCAAAGGGAAATCACACAGCATTATATTAACGAAATCTCATATCGAGTCCTTTATTACAATAATCATTACAATAAAGTGGCCGAAGGCCAACTCATGAGAATAACTAAATCTTGCGGAAGCTTCAAGGTAGATGAGTCCATCTGACTCCAAGGGCATCTCACCGAGCGTAGAGCGTGTTCTCACTCCTGGTCGGAAAAGTACTCTGCAACATGATATGTTGCAGCCGTGTAGGTCAGCATATGGAATATGCCGGCAAAGTCACAAGAGAGGGGGTGAAAATAATCAGCTAGTCTACATGCATATATGGAAGGTGGGGTGGTACGTTTTTGCGTAAAGCCAAGTTTTTCCTACATCAAGAGATGGGCTAAGCAAAAAAATATTACTAACTTGGTTGATTAATGAGATGGTTCCGCCAACCAATTCTCATACCCAAATTATTAATACCCACATCATCATATTAATTTGTGTTGAGAATTCCGGAAGTTTCAGTTCCTTTGGCTCAAGTCGTCCATGACCGTGGACGCGGCTAATCGATTAGGTTTGAGTTACTCTGCAGAGTTTTGCACACGTTCCCCACAAGATTTGGTCGCCTCCGTTGGATTTCTCGCACTTCCGGGTGTTTGAGAAACGGATGACCAAAACATGGTCTTCTAAAGGGTTTCCCTGAGACTCTGTCGGTGCCCATCCTTTCCTACCGTTCTTCTACATCTCGTAGCACCGCCTGTCCAGGGTCACCACAGTATCCAACCAAGCCAGAGCCCATAATGGCTTGTGGCTGTGCAGGTAAGCCTTGGGTCTTGAAGCATCCATCCATCTCTTTGTGCCTGGGTGGACCTTTCCGCGTGAATACTGGCACATCTCCAGCATCACCTAGGCTAACCACTGGTTTCTCCAGGGCGCCGTTCAACCATCATCCACCCAGCGGTATGTTGAAAACATGAAGTCTTGAAGTCTTGATCATCATAAGTTGTCAAAGAGGTTGAGGGGGGGGGGTATCTACCACATGATACTACAACAATGTAACCAAGTTTCCAACTAACCTATCTTGCACAATTGGGGAGATGGTAGAACTAATGCATATAAAACATGGGAAAAACATGATCAAGGTGACTTGCCTGATTGATGATCTTCGTACGTGAGTGACTCTAGGTAACAAGCTTCGCACTCCGGATAATCTAACGAAGCAAACAAGCACTCAATAAGCATACAACAAAATAGGTAACTCACAAACATCAACAATGAACTAGTAAACAATCAAGACAAAACAATGCACAAACCACAAGCAAGAAAACACACAAAGTTTTATTTACTAGAAGATGATGGGAAAATCACTACTAACATAACAAAAGTATTTTTAATAACAAAACAATAGTTGACATCAAGAAAAAACAATAAAATATTTTATTATTAAACAAAATTAAATCAATTTAAGTTTGTTGGGAAAAACTTTAGTAAAGTTTTTAAAAGTTTTGATAAACACTATTAGATGAGGTAACTATAGTTTTACTAACAAAAGAATGAAGATAAACTTATTATTTATTTAAAACATTATCTTAACAGAAAAGAAAACTACTAAAACTTGTCTTAGAAAACAGAATTAAATTATATAAAACTTTGTTGAAAGAAAAACTATTACTAACTAGTTGTTTTAATCAAATTAAACCTATTTTAAAAGAAATTGTGATTCCTATATTAACAAAGAAATAAACTAAACAATTTTATATTTTTATTATCAGTAAGTAAAACACTAAATTTTTAATCAACAGAACCTACTAAACAAATTAAGACTAAATCTAATTTAAACTAACTAAAACTAAGTTAATTTAAACTATACTAACTAATAGGCAGAATCTGTTTTTAGCTAAAACACTAATCAAAATCATCCTAAAAATTCTCAAACTAAGCATGAAGATAGTCCTAACTAATACCAAACAGTAGCAAAAAGATTCATATCAAAATCTATTTGAAACTCTAGTTATTTAGATTTGAATGATTTGAGCAAATTTGATTCAATTCAAATTTAATAGTTCAAATTTAAAATTGAAAAGTACAAGGTGAAACTACATGAAAAATGTGAGCTATTGCAAAAAGAATCAACTCAAAACATTAAATAGATTAAAAGTTATAAACAAAACAAAATTTGGAATAACTCTTATAACTAAACAAAAGAGAAAAAAAAAGCCTAACTAACGGCTAAGGCTACGTGACAGATCCCTATTGGCTGAGCGGGCGCGTGCTACGGGGCTACGGGCGGTCGACCGAACTGTAAAGAAAAACGGTTCGTGGCTTAAGTCTTCTAATCCTAGCCGTAGGATCTAGATCGGATGGATGGGAAGGCTCACTGTGCAAATGGTCGCCGGCGAGGGAGGTCTTCGGTGGTCGAGGGAGGTATCGGAGGGGCTTAGACAACGGCGGCGGGTCTCCGGCGTCGAGGGGTGGTCGGAGTTAACGACCACGAGCGCCGGGAGGTTCGGTCGGGGCAGCAACTCCGGCGAGGGATTTGGCGGCGGTCTGGCGACAAGAGAGGGGGCTCAGGGGGGGGGGAATGGAGTGTGGGGGCTGGCGCTCTTATATAGGGCCGGAGAGGGGCTCGGGAAGGAAGGACGAGAGGATCCCGCTGCGAGGGGATCTCGCCGGCGGCGGCGCGTGCGCGAGGTGAGGGGCGACCAGTGCGGGATTTGCGGCGGTCGGGTGGGGCCCGATGTCAGCGGGGGTGGGGAGCGCGCGGAGCTGTCGGTCGGCCGGTAATTTGGCGTTTCGGTATTAATTGCGGGTGGGCCGGCCCGATCTGGTATTAAAACCTTCCTTTTAATAATAAAACAGAGTAATAAAACCTTTTTAAAGCATTGATTTAATTCCAAGTATAGGAATATCATATATCAAAATTATCAGCATAAATTTGCCATTTAATGAACATTTTTATTCTGGTATTTGAATACTTTGAAAAAATATTATTTTCATAAATTGCCTAATTGTTTTAAATCCTTTTTCCAAATATTTTCAAAACAACCCCTGGTTTTTATTGTTTAAATAAATCACCAATTTGGTCCTGGTGTGGAGTGTCATGTTCCTACTCTCTTATTTGAACTTTTTACCAAGATTTCAAATAGGTGAAAGCAACATGGGGAAAATAGGAAGGGCTTTCAGAAATTAAAAAGGGGCATTCCAACTATTACACACATTCAAGCAATGATGATGATAGATGCATAACTATATTCATAACATTCCAAAATGGAATTTTGGGATGTTATAGACAAACACGCAGAAAAATTCTTGCACCGCGAGATGCCACTCTGGGATGTGACCGGCTTCACCGTCATCACTTTCTGTAAAGGACATGCATGCATTTTCTAGCATGGTATCTTTGTAACAGTTTGTAAATGTAGTGCATCCAGTTTTTGTCGTAACCCTCTCAACTCTTTTGAAGTTGCTATGTGGGTGAAATTATGATGTCATGCCAAGTTACAACATTTTCAGAGTTCATTTCTACTCCTTTTAAAATTAAGGGTCATTTAGCTCAAAATAAATCATTAAATGCATGAAAAATATCAAATGAAGTCAGAGAGGGTCGAAAATTTATGATGCCTTTGAATGGTGCATATTGAACACACAAAGAGTATGGAGTTAAAATTGTTGGGGAACGTCGCATGGGAAACAAAAATTTTCCTACGCACACGCAAACCTATCCATGGTGATGAGCATCTACGAGAGGGAGAGTGGATATACGTACCCTTGTAGATCGCTAAGCGGGAAGCGTTAAGAAACGCGGTTGGTGTAGTCGAACATCTTCGCGATCCAAATCGCCGAGCGTCCCGCGATCTCATCACGATCCGTCCCGCGATCCAATCACGATCCGTCCCGTGAACACATCATGATCCGTCCCGCGAACTCACCACGATCCGTCTCACGATCTTGATCACGATCTGTCCTGTGAACTCATCATGATCCGTTCCGCAATCTCATCATGAACCGTCTCGCGATCTCGATCACGGTCCTTCCGATCTAGTGCCGAACGGACGGCACCTCCGCGTTCAGCACACGTGCAGCTTGATGACGATCTCCACTGTCTCGATCCAGCAAGAGGAGGTGGAGAGGAGAGAGAGTTCACTAGCAGCGTGATGACGCTCCGGTGATGGTGGTGGAGCAATTCCGGCAGGGCTTCGCCTAAGCGCTGCAGAAATCCGATCTAGAGAAGCACCGGTGAAACGGGTAGCACGTGGCCGTATATTCTAGGCAAAAAACCCTCTATTCCACTAGTATATATAGGAGGAGAGGAGTGGAAGAGGGGCTGGCGCACAAGGCAGCCAACCAGCCTTCTGCGCCAAGGAGGAGAGGAATCCTACTCTTCCTCTAATCCTAGTTGGACTAGGATTGCTCCCTATTGGCTGATTTTTGGCCTTTTTCCTTTAGCCTTTTTTATCCTACGCCATGGGACTTTCTAGGCTGATTTACGAGCCCACTAAGAATTGGTTAATACTCTCCCACAGCCCATGGTCCCTCTAGGGTCGAAATACCCCTCCCGGAGGTCTCCCGGTACACTACCGGCACTCCCGGTACACTACCGATGAGCCCGGAACTTTTCCGGCGACTAAACTGGGACTTACTATATATTAATCTTTACCTCTGGACCATTCCAGAGCTCCTCGTGACGTCCGGGATTTCATCCGGGACTCCTAACAACCTTCGGTCACACCATACATAACACTACACTACTGAAACGTCACCGAACCTTAAGTGTGCAGATCCTGCGGGTTCGAGAACTATGTAGACATGACCGAGACACCTCTACGGTCAACAACCAATGGCGGGACCTGGACATCCACATTGGTTCCTACATATTCTATGAAGATCTTTATCGGTCGAACCTCTATGTCAAGGATTCAGTTAATCCCGTATAACGTTCCCTTTGTTCTTCGGTATGTTACTTCCCCGAGATTCGATCGTCGGTATCTCCATACCTAGTTCAACCTCGTTACTGGCAAGTCTATTTACTCGTTCCGTAATATAAGATCCCGCAACTAACAATTAGTCACATTGCTTGCAAGGCTTATTGTGATGTTTTATTACCGAGTGGGCCCCGAGACACCTCTCCGTGACACGGAGTAACAAATCCCAGTCTCGATCCATGCCAACTCAATAGACACCATCGGAGATACCTGTAGAGCACCTTTATAGTCACCCATTTACATTGCGACGTTTGATACACACAAGGCACTCCTCCGATATCCGTGAGTTGCATGATCCCATGGTCATAGGTACATATACTTGACATGCAGAAAACAGTAGCAATAAACTGACACGATCATATGCTACGTTTGTAGTTTGGGTCTTGTCCATCACATCATTCTCCTAATGATGTGATCCCATTATCAAATGACATCTCATGTACATGGCTAGGAAACCTTAACCATCTTTTGATCAATGAGCTAGTCTATTAGAGGCATACTAGGGACATGGTTTTGTCTATGTATCCACACATGCATTTAAGTCTCCAATCAATACAATTATAGCATAGATAATAAACGATTATCATGAACAAGGAAATATGATAATAACTAATTTATTATTGCCTCTGGGGCATATTTCCATCAAAAATAAGTTATTAAAAATGAAATCCCTTTGTAATAGATGAGTTTTGTTTCGAAACCCTCATACTTCGAAAGAGACAGTCCACTTTGTACACGAGGTGCATCCAGTTTTTGCCGTAACCCTCTCAACTCTTTAGAAGTTGCTATGTGGGTAAAATTATGATTTCATGCCAAGTTACAACCTTTTCAGAGTTCATTTGTACTGCTTTTCAAATTTAGGGTCATTTAGCTCAAAATAAATCATTAAATGCCTGAAAAATATCAAATGAAGTCAGAAAGGTTGAAAATTTATGATATGCCTTTGAATGGTGCATATTTAATATACAAAAAGTATGGAGTTAAAATAAGTTATTAAAAATGAAATCCCTTTGTAATAGATGAGTTTTCTTCTGAAACACTCATACTTTGCAAGATATTGTCCAATTTGTACATGAAGTGCATCTACTTTTTGCCATAACCCTCTCAACTCTTTATAAGTTGCTATGTGGGTGAAATTATGATGTGATACCAAGTTACAAGCTTTTCAGAGTTCATTTGTACTGCTTTTCAAATTCAGGGTCATTTAGCTCAAAATAAATCATTAAATGCATGAAAAATATCAAATGAAGTCACAAAGGGTTGAAAATTGATGATGTGCCTTTGAATGGTGCATATTGAACACACAAAAAGTATGAAGTTAAAATAATTTATTAAAAATAAAATCCCTTTGTAATAGATGAGTTTTTGTCCGCAACCCTCATACTTCTAAAGAGATTGTCCAATTTGTACACGAAGTGCATCCAATTTTTGTCGTAACCCTCTCAACTCTTCAGAAGTTTCTATGTGGGTGAAATCATGATGTCATGCCAAGTTACAACCTTTTCAGATTTCATTTGTACTGCTTTTCAAATTCAGGGTCATTTAGCTCAAAATAAATCATTAAATGCATGAAAAATATCAAACGAAGTCAGAAAGGGTTGAAAATTTATGGTGTGCCTTTGAATGGTTCATATTGAACACACAAAAAGTATGGAGTTAAAATAACTTATTAAAAATGAAATCCCTTTGTAGCAGATGAGTTTTCGTCCAAAACCCTCATACTTCGAAAGAGATTATTCAATTTGTACACGAGGTGCATCCAATTTTTTGCCGTAACCCTCTCAACTCTTTTGAAGTTTCTATGTGGGTGTAATTATGATGTCATGCCAAGTTACAACCTTTTCTGAGTTCATTTGTACTGCTTTTCGAATTCAGGGTCATTTAGCTTAAAATAAATCATTAAATGCATGAAAAATATCAAATGAAGTCATAAAGGGTTCAAAATTGATGATATTCCTTTGAATGGTACATATTGAACACACAAAAAGTATGGAGTTAAAATAAGTTATAAAAAATGAAATCCCTTTGTAATAGATGAGTTTTCTGCCGAAACCCTCATACTTTGAAGGAGGTTGTCCAATTTGTACACGAAGTGCATCCAGTTTTTGCCATAACCCTCTAAATTCTTTAGAAGTTTCTATGTGGGTGAAATTATGATGTGATGCAAAGTTACAACCTTTTGAGAGTTCATTTGTACTGCTTTTCAAATTCAGGGTCATTTAGCTCAAAATAAATCATTAAATGCATGAAAAATATCAAATGAAGTCAAAAAGGGTTGAGAATTGATGATGTGCCTTTGAATTGTGCATATTGAACACACAAAAAGTATGAAGTTAAAATAAGTTATGGAAAAATGAAATCCCTTTGTAATAGATGAGTTTTCGTTCGAAACCCTCATACTTCGAAAGAGATTGTCCAATTTGTACATGAGGTGCATCCAGTTTTTGCCGTAACCCTCTCAACTCTTTAGAAGTTGCTATGTGGGTGAAATTATGATGTCATGCCAAGTTACAACTTTTTCAGAGTTCATTTGTACTGCTTTTCAAATTTAGGGTCATTTAGCTCAAAATAAATCATTAAATGGATGAAAAATATCAAAGGACGTCAGAAAGGGTTCAAAATTGACGATATGCCTTTGAATGGTACATATTGAACACACAAAAAGTATGGAGTTAAAATAAGTTATAAAAATGAAATCCCTTTGTAATAGATGAGTTTTTTGTCGAAACCCTCATACTTCGAAAGAGATTGTCCAATTTGTACACGAAGTGCATCCAGTTTTTGCCATAACCCTCTCAATTCTTTGGAAGTTTCTATGTGGGTGAAATTATGATGTGATGCCAAGTTACAACCTTTCCAGAGTTCATTTGTACTGCTTTTCAAATTCAGGGTCATTTAGCTCAAAATAAATCATTAAATGCATGAAAAATATCAAATTAAGTCAGCAAGGGTTGAAAATTGATGATGTGCCTTTGAATTGTGCATATTGAACACACAAAAAGTATGAAGTTAAATAAGTTATGAAGAATGAAATCCCTTTGTAATAGATGAGTTTTCGTCCGAAACCCTCATACTTCGAAAGAGATTGTCCAATTTGTACACGAAGTGCATCCAGGTTTTGCCGTCACCCTCTCAACACTTTAGAAGTTGCTATGTGGGTGAAATTATGATGTCTTGCCATGTTACAACCTTTTCAGAGTTCATTTGTACTGCTTTTCAAACTCGAGATATGACATTTCAAATGCCATTTAATCAAATTGTTTTATACAGGAGTTTAAGTTGTTCAAACATGCATGGAAATGCCATAAACAGATTCTGTATATTTTTCTGATATTTTTTCATATATTATTTTTTCCATTGGCGTCATAATTTTTTTTCTATGATTTTCTAAAGTTTAGTTTTTTTTCTGAAATAGTAATCAATAACGAATTGAAAAACCTTTAGTACCGGTGAGAGCCACGCTCTGATACTAAAGGTCCACCGCCCTGTGCATTTTTTGGGGTGGACCTTTAGAATCGGTGCTGGCTCGCACCGGTACTAAAGGGTCTTTAATACCGATGCGAGCCACGCAACGATACTAAAGGTCCTCCACGTATAAATAGTGGAGGCCTCGTCCCGGGCCGAGCCACGCACCGGGAGAAGCTTATTTGCGCCGCCAGGCTACCAGAATCTGTTGTCCTTGCCGTGCACCGCCCCGATGCCGCGCGCCGCCCTGAGCCCGCCGCCCCGACCCCGCTGCCCCGACCCCGCTGCCCCGACGCCACTCGCCGCCCTGCCGCCCCGGCAGCCCCCACCCAACTCCGGCTCCGGTGAGCGCCCAGTCGCCCCACATTTTTCCTGTTTTTAGTTAGTTAATTAGTTAGGTTCTTTGGTTAGTTTAGGTTAGTTTAGGTTAATTAGTTAGGTTCTTAGGTTAGTTTAGGTTAGTTTAGGTTAATTAGTTAGATTCTTAGGTAAATTTAGGTTAGTTTATTAGGTTAGTTTAGGATAGTTTATTAGGTTAGTTTAGGTTAGTTTATTAGGTTCTTAGGTTAGTTTAGGTTAATTTAGGTTAATTAGTTAGGTTCTTAAGTTAGTTTAGGTTAATTAGTTAGGTTATTAGGTTAGTTTAGGTTAGTTTATTAGGTTAGTTTAGGTTAGTTTATTAGGTTAGTTTAGGTTAGTTTATTAGGTTCTTATGTTAGTTTAGGTTAATTAGTTAGGTTAGTTAATTAGTTAATTAGTTAGTTTAGTTTAGTTAGTTAGTTAGTTAGGTTCTTAGGTTATTTTAGTTAGTTAGTTAGTTAGTAAGGTTATCAGGTTAGTTTAATTAGTTAGGTTAGTTTAGTTAGGTAGGTTAGTTTAGTTAGTTAGTTAGTTTCTTAGGTTATTAGGGTATGTGTTTATTTTGTTAGATGCTAAGTGTTATTTAATTTGTTAAGTGTTATTTAATTTTTTAGATTCTAAGAGTTAATTTTGCTAAGTTTTATTTAATTTGTTTTCATAATTAAGAGTTTCTTCTCGAGGTCGACGATGTTGATCCCGCATCCTCGTCGTCGAGTCAGCGGAGGAGGTCACTTGTTTGAGCCGAGTGGACCTGTCCGGGACTGGGTCCGCCGGGCTGGTACTGGGAGGTGTTGCTTTCCGGGCAGTGCAACTTGGTGAGGAGCCAACCTGTCGTCGACCCAGAGGTTCTGTGGTGGCGGCCGCATGGGCCACGGACGATTCGGAGGCTTGAGAGCCCCCGTGGAGGTGGTACAGTACCATGTCAGCAAGGAGAACGAGCACGTCGTAGCTTTGGAGGCCAGGTCCGATAATACCTGGCAGATTCTTCAGGGATCTCACTGGAGCTATGTTCCTGTGATGGTTCCTTCTCTTTGGGTGTCCACTGCCCACCCTGATATCCATCGGGCGCTAGGGTTCTAGATAGATCGATATATTAGCTACTATATATGTATTATTATGATGTATTAGCTAGATCGATGGATTAGCCGATGTATTAACAATTATCCAAGATTATGAGATGAGATCTTTTCTAAGAACTACTATATATGTATTCGATGATGCATTATGAATTAACTATCAGTTATTTTGCTTCTTGAATGCATGATAATTTGAATACTAATTTGTTTTATCTATATTATTATGGATTAGTTATTAAGCTATGGACAATACCGGTAGAGCTCATGAAGAGGACATCTTTGACATGATACGCTCCTCCGAAAACCTAGCGGACCTTCTGGGTGAATCACATGATGATGACGGCTCACAATATCTGAACGATTACGGTGATGGATGTGAGGCCGAGGAAGAACAACTTATGTTCCAAAATCCGGAACAACTAACAATGTCCGGCAAGGTATATACACATATTAGCCTCTTTTAATCATTACATGTGTATTAGTTGATTTATATATATAATTATATATATATATATATTAACAAATCTTTCTTCTTTTAATTATCAGCCCTTCGGATCGAGCCAATCTAGTAGAAATGTACGAGGCGGTGCCAAAATATTGGACGGCAACGTAAAGCTCAGTCTTGATGCTTTCAAACATGATGGCGCACCGACTCACCCTGAAGCCAATGCCAAGACATTTGTGCGTCAATGCGGAGTGGTTGTTAGGGACGGAGTCCCGATCCCAATGCAAGAATGGGTTCAGCCAAACAACCCCAAACCGGGAGTGAATTATGTCGATAAAAGAATTAAAGATGCCCTTTGGCGAGATTTCATGGAGCATTTCATCCTACCAGATTCTCTCTCAGAGCGCCAAAGGTACAAAGTCAAGGAGTTTTCTCTCCATAAGATGGCCGGCGCGTTCCAGATTTGGAAGAAAAGATTATGGACCGAGTACAACGCTAGAGGCAAGAAGGCGCCCGAATTCAGAGGAATATACGAGAAGGTAAGGAATCACTAGGACACATTTATCGAGTACAAGACATCGGAATATGCTATGGAGAAGTCGACAAAGAATAAGGAAAATGCGGAGAAAAAAAAGTATCACCATAAACTAGGGACAGGTGGATACAAGTCAGCCATTCCTAAGTGGGATGCATTAGAGAATAAGATACATACTGAAGGGATCACTCCAGTAACCTACAACTGGCCCTGGAGGTGCAAGAATTGGTTTTTTGTGCATGGGGGAAAGTTGGACCCAGCAACAGGGAAGATTATTGCATTGGCCAGTCTAAAGCATGCATCAGATGAGTTGATTGAAGCAATAAAAGCTGCCCAAGAAGGACGGTTTCACCCCAATAGAGAGAACGTCGAGCTTACACGCGCCCTCGGGAATCCCGAACACGGAGGACGAATACGAGGCGTCGGCGTTGTTCCGTGGTACGAGGGTTTTGCGGCATGGAAGGACAGTTATAAAAGTCGTTCGAGAAAAAAGAAGGTGGAAGCAGACAGACTTTCAAAGTTGGAATAGAAGTACGAGCAGCAGCAACTGTAGATACAGGTACTGACCCAGCAAAGGGCAACTCCGCGACAGGAGGCATCAGAACCTGTCCCATCTACACTGCCGAAAAGCAGCGTGGGTTCCACGGGGGCACCGCTGGGTCACACCCCCGTGGATGATTGTTGGAAATATGCCCTAGAGGCAATATATAAAGTGTTTATTATTGTATTTCCTTGTTCATGATAATCGTTTATTATCCATGCTAGAATTGTATTGATTGGAAACGCATTGCATGTGTGGGTAAATAGAGAACACTATGTCCCTAGTATGCCTCTAGTGAACTAGCTCGTTGATCAAAGATGGTCAGGCTTTCCTAGACATTGACATGTGATGTCATTGAATAACGGGGTCACATCATTTGGAGAATGATGTGATGGACAAGATCCAAACTACAAACGTAGCATATGATCGTGTCAGTTTATTGCTACTGTTTTCTGCATGTCAAGTATATGTTCCCATGACCATCAGATCATGCAAATCACGGATATCGGAGGAGTGCCTTGTGTGTATCAAACGTCGCAACGTAACTGGGTGACTATAAAGGTGCTCTACAGGTATCTTCGTGGGTGTCTGTTGAGTTGGCATGGATCGAGACTGGGATTTGTTACTCCGTGTGACGGAGAGGTATCTCGGGGCCCACTCGGTAATACAACAACACAATGAGCCTTGCAACCAATGTGACTAATTGTTAGTTGCAGGATCTTGTATTACGGAACGAGTAAAGAGACTTGCCGGTAACGAGGTTGAAATAGGTATGGAGATACCGACGATCGAATCTCAGGCAAGTAATATACCGAAGAACAAAGGGAATGTTATACGGGATTAACTGAATCCTTGACATAGAGGTTCGACCGATAAAGATCTTTGTAGAATATGTAGGAACTAATGTGGACATCCAGGTCCCGCCATTGGTTATTGACCGTAGAGGTGTCTCGGTCATGTCTACATTGTTCTCGAACCCGCAGGGTCTGCACACTTAAGGTTTGGTGACGTCTCGGTAGTGTAGAGTTATGTATGGTGGTAAACGAAGGTTGTTCGGAGTCGGTTCGTGATGAGATCGCGGAACGGATCGTGATGAGTTCACGGGACAGATCGTGATTAAGATCGTCAGACGGATCGTGATGAGTTCGCGGGACGGATCGTGATTGGATCGCGGGACGGATCGTGATGTGATCGCGAGACGCTCGGCGATTTGGATCATGAAGATGTTCGACTACACCAACCGCGTTTCTTAACGCTTCCCGCTTAGCGATCTACAAGGGTACGTAGATCCACTCTCCCTCTCGTAGATGCTCATCACCATGGATAGGTTTGCGTGTGCGTAGGAAATTTTTTGTTTCCCATGTGACGTTCCCCAACAGTGGCATCATGAGCTAGGTCTATGTGTAGATGAGATCTCGAGTAGAACACAAAAGGTTTGTGGGCGTTGATGCTTAGATTGCTTTGCTCCCTTGGTCGGATTTTGGTTCAGCGGAATTGTGAGATGAACCGGCCCGGACCAACATTACTTGTACGCTTACGAGAGACCGGTTTCCTCAACCGCAACTTGTTGCATAGATGGCTTGCGGGTGCCAGTTTCTCTCACTTTAGTTGGATCGGATTCGACAAAGGCGGTCCTTGAGAAGGTTGAAAAGCAACTACTGTATCACCGTTGTGGTTTTTGCGTAGGTGAGAATTGTTCTTGCTAGATACACATAGCAGCCACGTAAAACATGCAACAACAATTAGAGGACGTCTAACTTGTTTTTGCAGGGTATGTTGTGATATGATATGGCCAATTACATGATGTGATATATGTGATGTATGAGATGATCATGTGATGTATAGATTATCACGACTTGCATGTCGATTAATATGACAACCGACAGGAGCCATAGGGTTGCCTTTAATTATTGTATGACCTACGTGTCAATCATTAAGCGCTATGTAATGCTTTACTTTATCGCTAAACAGTAGAAATAGTAGTAGAAGCATGCAGGGCAGGACAACCCCGATGGCAACACGTTGATGGAGATCAAGATGATGGAGATCATGGTGTCATGCCGGTGACAATGGAGATCATGCCGGTGCTTTCTAGATGGAGATCAAAAGCACAAGTTCATGGCCATATCATGTCACTTATGATTTGCATGTGATGTTAATCCTTTTTATGCACCTTGTTTTGCTTAGGATGATGGTAGCATTATAAGGTGATCCCTCAATTAATTTCAAGATAAATTGTGTTCTCCCCGAGTGTGCACCATTGCGAAAGTTCGTCGTGTTGAGACACCACGTGATGATCGGGTGTTATAGACTCTACGTTCACATACAACGGGTGAAAGCCAGTGTTGCACATGCAGAACACTTGGGTTAAACTTGACGAGCCTAGCATGTACAAACATGGCCTCGGAACACAAGAGACCGAAAGGTCGAACATGAGTCATATAGTAGATATGATCAACATGATGATGTTCACCATTGCAGCCACCTCAACTCACGTGATGATCGGACTTGAGTTGGTGAATTTGGATCATGTATCACTCGAATGACCGGAGGGATGTCAATTTGAGTGGGAGTTATTAGGTAATATGATTAATTGAACTCATTGTCATGAACATAGTCAAAGTGTCTTTGCAAATTATGTTGTAGATTACTAGCTCACGCTGTAGCTCCCTTGTATTTTTATATGTTCCTAGAGAAATAGAGTTGAAAGATAATGGTAGCAATATTGCGGACTTGGGTCCGTGATCTGAGGATTGTCCTCATTGCTGCACAGAAGGCTTATGTCCTTAATTCGCCGCTCGGTGCGCCAACCCCTCTAGCGTCGTCTGTAGATGTTGTGAACATCTGATAGGCACGTTCTGATGACTACTTGATAGTTTAGTGTGTCATGCATTACGGCTTAGAATTGAGGCTCCAAACCGTTTTGAATGTCACAAAACATATGAGATGTTTCTAAAGAGATGAAATTAGGATCTCAGGCTCGTGCCCGTGTTGCGAGATATGAGATCTCCAACAAGATTCTTTGCCTGCAAGATGAAAGAGAATAGCTCAATCATTGAGCATGTGCTCAGATTGTCTGGGTGCTACAATCACTTGAATCAAGTGGGAGTTGATCTTCCAGATAAGATAGTGATTGATATAGTTCTCCAAGTCACTGTCACTAAAGCTACTAGAACTTAGTGATGAACTATAAAATGCCAGGGATAGAAATATTGATCCCTGAGCTGTTCACGATGTTTGACACCGCGAAGGTAGAAATCAAGAAGGAGCGTCAAGTGTTGATGGTTAATCAAACCACTAATTTCGAGAAGGGTAAGAGCAAGGAGGGAAACTTCATGGATAGCAAGTCAGTTGCTGCTCTAGTGAAGCAACCCAAAGTTGAACTCAAACCCGAGACTAAGTGCTTCTGTTTATGAGGTGAGCGATCGCTGAAGCGGAACAATCCTAGATACTTGGTAGATAAGAAGGCTGGCAACATCGACAGAAGTATATTTGATATACGAGTTATTGATGTGCACCTTGCTAGTACTCCTAGTAGCACCCGGGTATTGGATACCGGTTCGGTTGCTAAATGTTAGTAACTCAAAATAAAAGCTACAGAATAAACGGAGAACTAGCTAAGGGTGAGGTGACGATATGTGTTGGAAATTTTCCAAGGTTGGTGTGATCAACATCGCACGCTCTCTCTACCTTCAGGATTAGTGACAAACCTAAATAAATGTTATTTGGTGTTTTGCGTTGAGCATGAACATGATTAGATCATATTTATTGCAATACGGTTATTCATTTAAGTTAGATAATAATGGTTATTCTGTTTACATGAATAATACCTTCAATGGTCATGCACCCAGTGAGAATGGTCTGTTGGAATCTTGATCGTAGTAATACACATGTTCGTAACATTGATGTCAAAAGATACAAAGTTAATAATGATAGTACCACATACTTGTGGCACTGCCGCTAAATGTCATATTGGTATAAAGCGCATGAAGAAACTCCATGCTTATGGATCTTTGGACTCACTCGATTTCGAATCGGTTGAGACATGCAAACCATGCCTCTTGGGCATGATAACTAAGGACCCCATTTTCCGGATTGATGGAGCGGGCAAGTGATTTAGTGGAAATGATACATGTTGATGTATGCAATCCAATGAGTCTTGTAGCGTGCGGTGGACATCGTTATTTTTTTACCTTCACTGATGATTTGAGTAGATATAGTGTATATTTACTTAATGAATTACACGTCTGAATCATTTGAAAGGTTCAAGAAAATTTAGAGTGAAGTTTAAGATCATCACGACAAGAAGGTAAAAATGTCTGTGATATGATCGTGGAGGTGAATATCTGAGTTATGAGTTTGGCATACAACTTAAGATAATGTGAAATTTGTTTCACAACTAACGCCACCTGGAACACCATAGTGTGATGGTGTGTCCGAACATCATAGTCATGCTCTATTGGATATGGTGCATGCTATGATGTCTTTTATCGATTTACTACTATAATTTTGGGGTTATGCATTAGAGACAACTAAATTCACTTTAAATAGGGCACCATCTAAATCTGTTGAGATGACACCGTGTGAATTATGGTTTGATAGAAACCTAAGCTGTCATTTCTTAATATTTGTGGCTGCGACACTTGTGTGGAAAATGTTTACACCTAATGAGGTCGAACCCAAGGCGGACAAATGCATCTTCATAGAATACCCTAAGATCAGTTGGGTGAACCTTCTATCTCAGATCCAAGTGCAAAGTGTTTGTTGCTTAAACGGATCCTTTCTCGAGGAAATGTTTCTCACGAAAGAATTGAGTGGGAGGAAAATAGAACTTGATGAGGTTGTTAAACCTTTATTCAACCAGAGAGTAGCGTAGCGCAAAAAGATGTTTCTGTGAAGCCTACGTTAGTTGAAGAGAAGTTAATGATGATGATCATGAAGCTTGAGGATCAAGTTACTATCGAACTTCATAGGTCGACAAGGATATGTACTGCTCCTAAGAGGTACGGCAACCCTGTCTTGGAGGTCATGTTGTTGGACAACAATGAACCTACGAGCTATGGAGAAGCGATGATGGGCCTGGATTCCGACAAATTGTTGGAGGCCATGGAATCCGAGATAGGATCCATGTATGAAAACCAAGTATAGACTTGGGTAGACTTGCTCGTTGGACGGCAGGTCGTTGAGTACAAATGGATCTTTAAAATGAAGACAGACGCTGATGGTAATTATCACCATTTGTAAAGCTCGACTTGTTGCAAAGATGTTTGTGACAAGTTCAGGGAGTTGACTACGATGAGACTTTCTCACTCGTAGCGATGCTAAAGTCTGTTGGAATTATGTTAGCAGTTGCTGCATTTTCAATTATGAAATCCTGCAGATGATGTCAAAACATCATTTCCTTAACGGTTTACTTGAGGGAAGGTTGTATGTGATACAACCAGAAGGTTTTGTCAGTCCTAAGGATGATAAAAGGTGTGCAAACTTCAGTGATCCTTCTATGGACTGAAGCAAGCATCTCGGAGTTTATATAAAGTTTACGAGAAACTTGTATTTACAATAAAGTGAGTGGGAGCACTATAGAATTTCTCATAAGTATATGTGGATGACATATTGTTGATCGGAAATAATGTAGGATTTCTGGAAAGCATAAATGGTTGTTTGAAAAGTGATTTTCAAAGGAAGACCTGGATAAATCTACCAAATTGTTGAGCGTCAACATCTATAGAGATAGATCAAGATGCTTGATGAGACTTTCAATGAGTGCATACCTTGATGATATTTTGAAAGAGTTCAAAATGGATCAGTCAGAGAAATAGTTCTCATCTGATTTGTAAGGTGTGAAGTTGAGTGAGACTCAAAGCTCGACAATAGGCAGAAGAATGAGAAAGGACAAACGTCGTTCCCTATGCCTTAGCCATAGACTCTGTATAGTATGCCATGCTGTGTACCGCACCTGTGTGTGACTTGCCATGAGTCCGTCAAGGGGTACAAAAGGGATCCAGGAGTGGATCACTGGACAGCGGTCAAGCTTATCCTTAGTAACTAAAAGACTAAGGAGATGTTTCTCGATTATGGAGGTGATAAAGAGTTCATCGTAAGGAGTTACGTCGATGCAAGCTTTAACACTAATCCGGATGACTCGTAGTAGCAATCTGGATACGTATAGTGGAGCAACCATTTGGAATAATACCAAGTGGAGTGTTGTAGCAGTGTTTACAGTTTGACATAGAGATTTGCAAAGTACACACAGATCTGATTGTCATAGACCCGTTGACAATAAGACCTCTCTCACATGCAAAGCATGATCGAGCCCCAGAACTCATTGGGTGTTAGATTCATAACAATGCGAATCACATGGTGATGTGAACTAGATTATTGACTCTAGTGCAAGTGGGAGACTGTTGGAAATATGCCTTAGAGGCAATAATAAATTAGTTATTATCATATTTCCTTGTTCATGATAATCGTTTATTATCCATGCTATAATTGTATTGATCGGAAACTCAGATACATGTGTGGATACATAGACAACACCATGTCCCTAGTATGCCTCTAGTAGACTAGCTCGTTGATCAAAAGATGGTAAAGGTTTCCTAGCCATGGACATGAGATGTCATTTGATAATGGGATCACATCATTAGGAGAATGATGTGATGGACAAGACCCAAACTACAAACGTAGCATATGATCGTGTTAGTTTATTGCTACTGTTTTCTGCATGTCAAGTATGTGTTCCTATGACCATGAGATCATGCAAATCACGGACATCGGAGGAGTGCCTTGTGTGTATCAAACGTCGCAACGTAACTGGGTGACTATAAAGGTGCTCTACAGGTATCTCCGTGGGTGTCTGTTGAGTTGGCATGGATCGAGACTGGGATTTGTTAATCCGTGTGACGGAGAGTTATCTCGGGGCCCACTCGGTAATACAATAACACAATGAGCCTTGCAACCAATGTGACTAATTGTTAGTTGCAGGATCTTGTATTATGGAACGAGTAAAGAGACTTGCCGGTAACGAGGTTGAACTAGGTATGGATATACCGACGATCGAATCCGAGGCAAGTAACATACCGAAGAACAAAGGGAACGTTATACGGGATTAACTGAATCCTTGACATAGAGGTTCGACCGATAAAGATCTTCAAAGAATATGTAGGAACCAATGTGGACGTCCAGGTCCAGCCATTGGTTATTGACCGTAGAGGTGTCTCGGTCATGTCTACATAGTTCTCGAACCCGCAGGGTCTGCACACTTAAGGTTTGGTGACGTTTCGGTAGTGTAGAGTTATGTATGGTGGTAACCGAAGGTTGTTTGCAGTCCCGGACATCATGAGGAGCTCTGGAATGGTCCGGAGGTAAAGATTCATATATAGGAAGTCCTAGTTTGGTCGCCAGAAAATTTCGGGCTCATCGGTAGTGTACCGAGAGTGCCGGTAGTGTACCGGGAGACCTCCGGGAGGGGTATTTAGACCCTAGAGGGTCCATGGGCTGTGGGAGAATAACAACCAGCCCTTAGTGGGCTAGTGGAACAGCCACAAAAGGCCCATGGCGCCAGGAAGAAAAGCCCAAAGGAAAAAGAGTGGAAAAAGGCAAAAAGGGAAGAGTCCTACTCCTACTAGGAGTGGAGGAGTAGGACTCCTCCACCTTGGCTCGGCCGGCTCCTAGAGGGCTTTGCCCTTGTGCCAAGTCAGCCTCTCCTCTCCTACTATATATACTGGTGGAATAGATGGGTTTGCACAGAATTTATGGCCACGTGCTACCCGTTTCACCGGTGCTCCTCTAGATCGGTTTTCCGTAGTGCTTAGGCGAAGCCCTGTCGGAATTGCTTCACCACCATCATCGGAGCGCCATCACGCTGCCGGTGAACTCTCTCTCCCCTCCACTTCCTCTTGCTGGATCAAGATGGTGGAGATCGTCATCAAGATGCACGTGTGTTGAACGCGGAGGTGCCGTCTGTTCGGTGCTAGATCGGAAGGACCGTGATCGAGATCGCGAGACGGTTCGTGATGAGATCGCGGAACGGATCATGATGAGTTCGCGGGACAGATCATGATCAAGATCGTGAGACAGATCGTGATGAGTTCGCGGGACGGATCGTGATTGGATCACGGGACGGATCGTGATGTGATCGCGGGACGCTCGGCGATTTGGATCGCGAAGATGTTCGACTACACCAACCGCGTTTCTTAACGCTTCCCGCTTAGCGATCTACAAGGGTACGTAGATCCACTCTCCCTCTCGTATATGCTCATCACCATGGATAGGTTTGCGTGTGCTTAGGAAATTTTTTGTTTCCCATGCGACGTTCCCCAACAGCCTAAGCATGGACCTAAGCCAGAAATTGAGTGCTTTCATTGCAAAGGAAGTGGTCACTGGAAGCGGAACTGCCCCAAGTATCTGGCTGACAAGAAGGCAGCCAACAACAAACAAGGTATATATGATATACATGTTATTGATGTGTACCTTACTAGCTCTCATAGTAGTGCCTGGGTATTTGATGCCGGGTCGGTTGCTCACATTTGCAACTCAAAGCAGGAACTACGGAATAAACGAAGGCTGGCAAAGGACGAAGTGATGATGCGCGTGGGAAATGGTTCCAAGGTTGATGTGATCGCTGTCGGCACGCTCTCTCTTCGATTACCATCGGGATTAGTGATGACCCTGAATAATTGTTATTTAGTGCCTGCGTTACGCATGAACATTATATCTGGATCTTGTTTATTGCGAGACAGTAACTCATTTAAATCAGAGAATAAAGGTTGTTCTATTTATATGAGTAATATCTTTTATGGTCATGCACCCAATGTTAGGGGTTTATTCATATTGAATCTTGATAGTGATGACACACATGTTCATAACATTGATGCCAAAAGATGTAGAGTTGATAATGATAGTACCAATTTCTTGTGGCACTGCCGTTTAGGTCATATTGGTGTAAAACGCATGAGGAAGCTCCATGTTGATGGACTTTTGGAGTCACTTGATTTTGAATCACTTGACACGTGTGAACCATGCCTGATGGGCAAGATGACTAAAACGCCGTTATCTGGAACAATGGAACGGGCAAGTGACTTATTTGAAATCATACGTACTGATGTGTGCGGTCCAATGAATGTTACAACGCGTGGTGGATATCGTTATTTTCTCACCTTCACTGATGACTTAAGTAGATATGGGTATATTTACTTAATGAAACACAAGTCTGAAACGTTTGAAAAGTTCAAGCAATTTTAGAGTGAAGTTGAGAATCATCGTAACTAGAAGATTAAGTTTCTGCGATCTGATCGAGGAGGTGAATATCTGAGTTATGAGTTTGGCAGTCACTTCAGACAATGTGGAGTTGTTTCACAGTTGACACCGCCCGGAACACCACAGTGTAATGGTGTGTCTGAACGTCGTAATCGTACCTTATTAGATATGGTGCGTTCTATGATGTCTCTTGCCGATTTTCCACTATCGTTTTGGGGTTATGCATTAGAGACAGCTGCATTCACTTTAAATAGGGCACCATCGAAATCCGTTGAGATGACGCCATATGAACTGTGGTTTGTCAAAAGGCCGAAGTTGTCATTTCTTAAAGTTTGGGGATGTGATGCTTATGTCAAAAAGCTTTAGCCTGAAAAGCTGGAACCCAAAGCGGAGAAATGCGTCTTCATAGGATACCCGAAAGAGACAGTTGGGTAGACCTTCTATCTCATATCCGAAGGCAAAGTGTTTGTCGCTAAGAACGGAACATTTCTTGAGAAAGAGTTTCTCTCGAAAGAATTGAGTGGGAGGAAGATAGAGCTTGATGAGGTTATTGAACCTTTACTTCAACCAGAGAGTAGCGCAGCGCAGAAATATGTTTCTGTGGAACCTACGACAGTAGAAGAGGAAGTTAATGATGATGATCATGAAGCTTCGGATGAAGCTACTATTGAACCTCGTAGGTCGACAAGGACGCGTAGTACTCCCAAGTGGTACGACAACCCTGTCTTGGTGGTCATGTCGTTAGACAACAATGAACCTACGAGCTATGAAGGAGCAGTGATGGGCCCGGATTTCGAGAAATGGTTAGAGGCCATGAAATCCGAGATGGGATCCATGTATGAAAACAAAGTATGGACTTTGGAAGTATTACCTGAAGGGCGAAAGACCATTCAGAACAAATGGATCTTTAAGAAGAAGACGGACGCATACGGTAATGTCACCGTCTATAAAGCTAGACTTGTGGCAAAGGGTTTTTCACAAGTTCAAGGAGTTGACTACGATGAGACTTTCTCACCCGTGGCGATGCTTAATTCTGTCAGAATCATGTTGGCGATAGCTGCTTATTTCGACTATGAAATTTGGCAGATGGATGTCAAAACGGCGTTCCTCAACGGTTTCCTTGAGGAAGAGTTGTATATGATGCAACCCGAAGGTTTTGTCGATCCAGAGAATGCTGACAAAGTTTGCAAACTCCAGCGATCCATTTATGGACTAGTGCAAGCATCTCGGAGTTGGAATAAGCGCTTTGATGAGGTGATCAAAGCGTTTGAGTTTATACAAGTTTATGGAGAAGCTTGTCCTTACAAGAATGTGAGTGGGAGCTCCATAGCGTTTCTAGTATTATATGTGGATGACATATTGCTGATTGGAAACAATATAGAAATGCTGGAAAGCGTGAAGGAATATTTGAATAAGAATTTTTCAATGAAGGACCTAGGAGAAGCTGCCTTCATATTAGGCATTAAGATCTATAGAGATAGATCGAGACGCCTAATAGCACTTTCACAAAGCACATACCTTGATAATGTTTTGAAGAAGTTCAAAAGGGATCAGTCCAAGAAGGGGTTGTTGCCTGTGTTACAAGGTGTGAAGTTGAGTAAGACTCAATGCCCAGTGACTACAGAAGATAAAGAAAAGACGAGCGTCATCCCCTATGCTTTAGCCATAGGCTCTATCATGTATGCAATGCTGTGCACAAGACCCGATGTCAGCCTTGCCATAAGTATGGCCGGAAGGTTTCAAAGTGATCCTGGAATGGAGCACTGGCAAGCGGTCAAGAATATCCTTAAGTACCAGAAAAGGACTAAGGAAATGTTTCTCGTTTATGGAGGTGATGAAGAGCTCGTCGTAAAGGGTTACGTCGATGCAAGCTTTGACACTGATCCGGACGACTCTAAGTCGCAAACCGGATACGTATTTATTCTTAACGGGGGAGCGATAAGCTGGTGCAGTTCCAAGCAAACCGTGGTAGCTGATTCTATGTGCGAAGCGGAGTACATCGCAGCCTCGAAGGCAGTGAAGGAAGGTGTCTGGATGAAGCAGTTCATGATAGATCTTGGAGTAGTGCCTAGTGCACTGAATCCAATAGACCTGTTCTCTGACAACACTTGTGCCATTGCTCTAGCCAAGGAACCAATGTTTCACAAGAGGACCAGACACATAAAGCGACGCTTCAACTCCATCTGGTTCTACATCGAGGAGAAGGACATAAATATTTGCAAAGTGCACACGAAGCTGAATGTAGCAGACCCGTTGACTAAACCTCTTCCAAGGGCTAAACATGATCAACACCAGAACTATATGGGTGTTCGATTCATTACTATGTAAATCACATAGTGATGTGAACTAGATTATTGACTCTAGTGCAAGTGGGAGACTGTTGGAAATATGCCCTAGAGGCAATATATAAAGTGTTTATTATTATATTTCCTTGTTCATGATAATCGTTTATTATCCATGCTAGAATTGTATTGATTGGAAACACATTGCATGTGTGGGTAAATAGACAACACTGTGTCCCTAGTATGCTTCTAGTGAACTAGCTCGTTGATCAAAGATGGTCAGGGTTTCCTAGACATTGACATGTGATGTCATTTGATAACGGGGTCACATCATTAGGAGAATGATGTGATGGACAAGACCCAAACTACAAACGTAGCATATGATCGTGTCAATTTATTGCTACTGTTTTCTGCATGTCAAGTATATGTTCCTACGACCATGAGTGTTGGGGAAGGTCGCATGGGAAACAAAAAATTTCCTACGCACACGCAAACCTATCCATGGTGATGAGCATCTACGAGAGGGAGAGTGGATCTACATACCCTTGTAGATCGCTAAGCGGGAAGCGTTAAGAAATGCGGTTGGTGTAGTCGACCTTCTTCGCGATCCAAATCGCCGAGCGTCCCGCGATCCAATCACGAACCGTCCCGTGATCCAATCATGAACCGTCCCGCGATCCAATCACGAACCGTCCCGCGATCTCGTCATGATCCGTCCCGCGATCCAATCACGAACATCTCGTGGCCTTGATCACGATCCTTCCGATCTAGTACCGAACGGACGACACCTCCGCGTTCAGCACACGTGCAGCTTGATGATGATCTCCACCGTCTTGATCCAGCAAGAGTAGGTGGAGAGGAGAGAGAGTTCACTGACAGCATGACGGCGCTCCGGTGATGGTGGTGGTGGAGCAATTCCGGCAGGGCTTCGCCTAAGCGATGCAGAAATCCGATCTAGAGGAGCACCGGTGAATCGGGTAGCACGTGGCCGTAAGTTGTGTCCAAAAACCATCCAATCCACTAGTATATATAGGAGGAGAGGAGGGGGAGAGGGGCTGGCGCACCAAATCTCCCTAGGGGAGTCGGCCGGCCAAGGGGGGGGGATCCTATTCCACCTCCAATCCTAGTTGGACTAGGATTGCTCCCTATTGGCTGATTTTTGCCTTTTTCCTTTAGGATTTCTTCCCCCTGCGCCATGGGCCTTTGTGGCTGTTGTCCCAGCCCACTAAGGTCTGGTAATTAGTATCCCACAGCCCATGGACCTCTTGGGATCGAAATACCCCACCCCCCCCGGGGGTCCCCCGGTACACTACCGGCCCTCCCGGTACACTACCGATGAGCCCGAAACTTTTCCGGCGACCAAACTAGGACTTCCTATATATCAATCTTCACCTCCGAACCATTCCGGAGATCCTCGTGACGTCCGGGATCTCATCCAGGACCCCGAACAACCTTCGGTCACCACCATACATAACTCTCCACTACCGAAACGTCACCGAACCTTAAGTGTGCAGACCCTGCGGGTTCGAGAACTATGTAGACATGACAGAGACACCTCTCCGGTCAATAACCAATGGCGGGACCTAGATGTCCACATTGGTTCCTACATATTCTACGAAGTTCTATCGGTCGAACCTCTATGTCAAGGATTCAGTTAATCCCGTATAACGTTCCCTTTGTTCTTCGGTATGTTACTTGCCCGAGGTTCGATCGTCGGTATCTCCATACCTAGTTCAACCTCGTTACCGGCAAGTCTCTTTACTCATTGCGTAATACAAGATCCCGCAACTAAAAATTAGTCACATTGCTTGCAAGGCTTATTGTGATGTTGCATTACCGAGTGGGCCCCGAGATACCTCTCCGTCACACAGAGTAACAAATCCTAGTCTCGATCCATGCCAACTCAACAGACATCATCGGAAATACCTATAGAGCACCTTTATAGTCACCCAGTTACGTTGCGACGTTTGATGCACACAAGGCACTCCTCCGATATCCGTGAGTTGCATGATCTCATGGTCATAGGAACATATACATTGACATGCAGAAAACAGTAGCAATAAACTGACACGATCATATGCTACGTTTATAGTTTGGGTCTTGTCCATCACATCATTCTCCTAATGATGTTATCCCATTATCAAATGACATCACATGTCAATGGCTAGGAAACCCTGACCATCTTTGATCAACGAGCTAGTTCACTAGAGCCATACTAGGGACACAGTGTTGTCTATTTACCCGCACATGCAATGTGTTTCCAATCGATGCAATTATAGCATGGATAGTAAACGATAATCATGAACAAGGAAATATAGTAATAAACACTTTATATATTGCCTCTAGGGCATATTTCCAACAGTCTCCCACTTGCACTAGAGCCAATAATCTAGTTCACATCACTATGTGATTTACATGGTAATGAATCGAACACCCATACAGTTCTGGTGTTGATCATGTTTAGCCCTTTGAAGAGGTTTAGTCAACGGGTCTGCAATATTCAGATCCGTGTGCACTTTGCAAATATTTATGTCCTTCTCCTCAATGTAGAACCGGATGGAGTTGAAGCGTCGCATTATGTGTCTGGTCCTCTTGTGAAACCTATGTTCCTTGGCTAGAGCAATGGCACCAGTGTTGTCACAGAACAGATTTATTGGATTTAGTACACTAGGCACTACTCCAAGATCTGTCATGAACTGATTCATCCAGACACCTTCCTTCGCTGCCTTCGAGGCTGCGATGTACTCCGCTTCGCACGTAGAATCAGCTACCACACTTTGCTTGGAACTGCACCAGCTTACCGCTCCCCCGTTAAGAATAAATACGTATCCGGTTTGCGATTTAGAATCGTCCGGATCAGAGTCGAAGCTTGCATTGACGTAACCCTTTACGACGAGCTCTTCATCACCTCCATAAACGAGAAACATGTCCTTAGTCCTGTTAAGGTACTTAAGGATATTCTTGACCGCTTGCCAGTGCTCCATTCCAGGATCACTTTGAAACCTTCCAGCCATACTTATGGCAAGGCTGACATCGGGTCTTGTGCATAGCATTGCATACATGATAGAGCCTATGGTTGAAACATAGGGGATGACGATCATCTTCTCTTTATCTTCTGCAGTCATTGGGCATTGAGTCTTACTCAACTTCACACCTTGTAACACAGGCAAGAACCCCTTCTTGGCCTGTTCCATTTTGAACTTCTTCAAAACTTTATCAAGGTATGTGCTCTGTGAAAGTGCTATTAAGCGTCTCGACCTATCTCTATAGATCTTAATGCCTAATATGAAAGCAGCTTCTCCTAGGTCCTTCATTGAAAAACTCTTATTCAGATATTCCTTCACGCTTTCCAGCATTTCTATATCGTTTCCAATCAGTAATATGTCATCCACATATAACACTACAAACGCTATAGAGCTCCCACTCACTTTCTTGTAAATACAAGCTTCTCCATAAACTTGTATAAACCCAAACGCTTTGATCACCTCATCAAAGCGCTTATTCCAACTCCGAGATGCTTGCACCAGTCCATAAATGGATCGCTGGAGTTTGCAAACTTTATCAGCATTCTCTGGATCGACAAAACCTTCGGGTTGCATCATATACAACTCTTCCTCAAGGAAACCGTTGAGGAACGCCGTTTTGACATCCATGTGCCAAATTTCATAGTCGAAATAAGCAGCTATTGCCAACATGATTCTGACAGACTTAAGCATTGCTACGGGTGAGAAAGTCTCATCGTAGTCAACTCCTTGAACTTGTGAAAAACCCTTTACCACAAGTCAAGCTTTATAGACGGTGACATTACCGTCTGCGTCTGTCTTCTTCTTAAAGATCCATTTGTTCTGAATGGCCTTTCGCCCTTCAGGTAATACTTCCAAAGTCCATACTTTGTTTTCATACATGGATCCCATCTCGGATTTCATGGCCTCTAACCATTTCTCGGAATTCGGGCCCATCACTGCTCCTCCATAGCTTGTAGCTTCATTGTTGTCCAACAACATGACCTCTAAGACAGGGTTGCCGTACCACTCGGGAGTAGTACGCGTCCTTGTCAACCTACGAGGTTCAATAGCAGCTTGATCCGAAGCTTCATGATCATCATCATTAACTTCCTCTTCTACCATCGTAGGTTCGACAGAAACATCTTTCTGCGCTGCGCTACTCTCTGGTTGAAGTAGAGGTTCAATAACCTCATCAAGCTCTATTTTCCTCCCACTCAATTCTTTTGAGAGAAACTCTTTCTCAAGAAATGTTCCATTCTTAGCGACAAACACTTTGCCCTCGGATCTGAGATAGAAGGTATACCCGACTGTCTCTTTCGGGTATCCTATGAAGACGCACTTTTCCGCTTTGGGTTCCAGCTTTTCAGGCTGAAGCTTTTTGACATAAGCATCACATCCCCAAACTTTAAGAAATGACAACTTCGGCTTTTTGCCAAACCACAGTTCATATGGTGTCGTCTCAACGGATTTTGATGGTGCCCTGTTTAAAGTGAATGCAGTTGTCTCTAATGCATAACCCCAAAATGATAGTGGCAAATCGACAAGAGACACCATAGAACGCACCATATCTAATAAGGTCCGATTACGACGTTCAGACACACCATTACGCTATGGTGTTCCGGGCGGTGTCAACTGTGAAACAATTCCACACTGTCTTAAGTGACTGCCAAACTCATAACTCAAATATTCACCTCCTCGATCAGATCGCAGAAATTTAATCTTCTTGTTACGATGATTCTCAACTTCACTCTGAAATCTCTTGAACTTTTCAAATGTTTCAGACTTGTGTTTCATCAAGTAAATATACCCATATCTACTCAAGTCATCAGGGAAGGTGAGAAAGTAACGATAACCACCGCGCGCTTCGACATTCATTGGACCGCACACATCAGTATGTATGATTTCCAACAAGTCACTCGCCCGTTCCATTGTTCCAGAGAACGGCGTTTTGGTCATCTTGCCCATCAGGCATGGTTCACATGTGTCAAGTGATTCAAAATCAAGTGACTCCAAAAGTCCATCAGCATGGAGCTTCCTCATGCGTTTTATACCAATATGACCTAAACGGCAGTGCCACAATAAAGTGGTACTATCATTAATAACTCTACATCTTTTGGCATCAATGTTATGAACATGTGTGTCATCACTATCAAGATTCAAAATGAATAAACCCCCAACATTGGGTGCATGACAATAAAAGATATTACTCATATAAATAGAACAACCTTTATTCTCTGATTTAAATGAGTAACTGTCTCGCAATAAACAAGATCCAGATATAATGTTCATGCTCAACGCAGGCACTAAATAACAATTATTCAGGTTCATCGCTAATCCTGATGGTAATCGAAGAGAGAGCGTGCCGACGGCGATCACATCAACCTTGGAACCATTTCACACGCGCATTGTCACTTCGTCCTTTGCCAGTCTTCGTTTATTCCGTAGTTCCTGCTTTGACTTGCAAATGTGAGCAACCGAACCGGTATCAAATACCCAGGCACTACTACGAGAACTAGTAAGGTACACATCAATAACATGTATATCATATATACCTTGTTTGTCGTTGGCCGCCTTCTTGTCAGCCAGGTACTTGGGGCAGTTCCGCTTCCAGTGACCAGCTCCCTTGCAATGAAAGCACTCAGTTTCTGGCTTAGGTCCATGCTTAGGCTTCTTTGTAGGAGTAGCAACTGCTTTGCCATCCTTCTTGGTTTTACCCTTCTTGCCTTTGCCCTTGCCATTTTTCTTGAAACTAGTGGATTTATTGACCATCAACACTTGATGTTCTTTCTGGATTTCAGACTCAGCGACTTTCAGCATCGCAAATAGCTCGGACGATGACTTGTTCATCTCGTGCATGTTATAGTTCATCACAAAACTTTTGTAACTCAGTGGCAGTGATTGAAGAACTCGATCAATGATCGCCTCTTACGGAAGGGCAATTCCCAACTCAGCTAGATGGTTTGAGTACCCAGACATTCTGAGTATATGCTCATTGACAGACCCATTCTCCTCCATCTTGCAAGCATAGAATTTATCGGAGGTCTCATACCTCTCGATCCGGGCATTCTTCTGAAAGATAAACTTCAACTCCTGGAACATCTCATATGCTCCATGAAGTTCAAAACGTCTTTGAAGTCCCGGTTCTAAGCCATACAATATTGCACACTGAACTATTGAGTAGTCTCCAGCGCGAGCCTCCCAAGCGTTCTTAACGTCTTCGGAGGTCATGTCTTCTGGTTGGTCACCAAGCGGTGCATCAAGGACATATTGTTTCTGGGAAGCCATAAGGATAATCCTCAGATTATGGGCCCAATCAACAAAGTTACTTCCGTCATCTTTCAACTTAGCTTTCTCTAGGAACGCATTAAAATTCAGGGGTGCTACTGCGCGAGCCATTGATCTACAACATAAATATGCAAAGGTTACTTAGACTATTGTTCATGATAATGAGTTTAGTTAATAAAATTACTAAAGCTCCCACTCAAATCTACATCCCTCAGGTCATCTGAGTGTCACATGATCCAAATTTACCAACTCAAGTCCGATCATCACGTGAGTTAAGTTGGCTTCAATGGTGAACATCACTATGTTGATCATATCTATTATATGATTCATGTTCGACCTTTCGGTCTCTTGTGTTCCGAGGCCATGTCAGTACATGCTAGGCTCGTCAAGTTTAACCCGAGTGTTCTGCACGTGCAAATCTGGCTTGCACCCATTGTATGTGAACGTAGAGTCTATCACACCCGATCATCACGTGGTGTCTCGACAAGACGAACTTTCGCAACGGTGCACACTCGGGGAGAACACAGTTTCATCTTGAAATTCAAGTGAGGGATCACCTTATAATGCTACCGTCGTACTAAGCAAAACATGGTGCATAAAAGGATTAACATCTCATGCAATTCATAAGTGACATGATATGGCCATGAACTTGTGTTTAAGATCTCCATCTTCGAAACACCGGCATGATCTCCATCGTCACCGACACAACACCATGATCTCCATGATCTTGATCTCCATCAATGTGTTGCCATCGGGGTTGTCGCGCCCAACATGCTTCTACTACTATTGCTACCGTAGCAATAAAGTAAAGCATTACATAGCGCTTAATGATTGACACGCAGGTCATACAATAATTAAAGACAACCCTATGGCTCCTGCCGGTTGCCGTATTCACCGACGTGCAAGTCGTGAAAATCTATACATCACATGATCATCTCATACATCACATATATCTCATCATGTTATTGGCCATATCACATCACAACATACCCTGGAAAAACAAGTTAGACGTCCTCTAATTGTTGTTGCATGTTTTACGTGGCTGCTACGGGTATCTAGTAAGAACGATTCTCGCCTACGCATAAGCCACAACGGTGATACATGGATTGCTTTTCAACCTTCTCAAGGACCGCCTTTGTCAGATCCGATCCAACTAAAGTGAGACAAACTGTCGCCCGCAAGCCATCTAAGCAACAAGTTGCGTCGAGGGAACCGGTCTCTCGTAAGCGTACGAGTAATGTCGGTCTGAGCCGTTTTATCTCACAATCCCGTTGAACCAAAATCCGACCAAGGGAGGAAGCAATCTAAGCATCAATGCCCACAAATCTTTTGTATTCTACTCGAGATCTCATCGAACCATCAACCTAGCTCATGATGCCACTGTTGGGGAACGTCGCATGGGCAACAAAATTTTTCCTACGCACACACAAACCTATCCATGGTGATGAGCATCTACGAGAGGGAGAGTGGATCTACGTACCCTTGTAGATCGCTAAGCGGGAAGCGTTAAGAAATGCGGTTGGTGTAGTCGAACTTCTTCGCGATCCAAATTGCCGAGCGTCCCGCGATCCAATCACGAATCGTCCCACGATCCAATCACGAACTGTCCCGCGATCCAATCACGAACCGTCCCACGATCTCGTCACAATCTGTCCCGCGATTCAATCACGAACTGTCCCGCGATCCAATCATGAACCGTCCCGCGATCTCATCACAATCCGTCCCGCGATCCAATCATGAACGTCTCATGGCCTTGATCACGATCCTTCCGATCTAGTACCGAACGGACGGCACCTCCGCGTTCAGCACACGTGCAGCTTGATGACGATCTCCACCGTCTTGATCCAGCAAGAGTAGGTGGAGAGGAGAGAGAGTTCACTGGCAGTGTGACGGCGCTCCGGTGATGGTGGTGGTGGAGCAATTCCGGCAGGGCTTCGCCTAAGCGCTGCAGAAATCCGATCTAGAGGAGCACCGGTGAATCGGGTAGCACGTGGCCGTAAGTTGTGTCCAAAACCACCCAATCCACTAGTATATATAGGAGGAGAGGAGGGGGAGAGGGGCTGGCACACCAAATCTCCCTAGGGGAGTTGGCCGGCCAAGGGGGGGAATCCTATTCCACCTCCAATCCTAGTTGGACTAGGATTGCTCCCTATTGGCTGATTTTGCCTTTTTTCCTTTAGGATTTCTTCCCCCTGCGCCATGGGCCTTTGTGGCTGTTCTCCCAGCCCACTAAGGGCTGGTAATTAGTCTCCCACAGCCCATGGAACTCTTGGGTTCGAAATACCCCTCCCGGGGGTCCCCCGGTACACTACGGGCACTCCCGGTACACTACCGATGAGCCCGAAACTTTTCCGGCGACCAAACTGGGAATTCCTATATATGAATCTTTACCTCCGGACCATTCCGGAGGTCCTCGTGACGTTCGGGATCTCATCCGGGACTCCGAACAACCTTCAGTCACCACCATACATAACTCTCCACTACCGAAACGTCACCGAACCTTAAGTGTGCAGACCCTGCGGGTTCGAGAACTATGTAGACATGACAGAGACACCTGTCCGGACAATAACCAATGGCGGGACCTGGACATCCACATTGATTCCTACATATTCTATGAAGATCTATCGGTCGAACCTCTATGTCAAGGATTCAGTTAATCCCGTATAACGTTCCCTTTGTTCTTCGGTATGTTACTTGCCCGAGGTTCGATCGTCGGTATCTCCATACCTAGTTCAACCTCGTTACTGGCAAGTCTCTTTACTCGTTGCGTAATACATGATCTCATGCAATGTGTTTCCAATCAATGCAATTATAGCATGGATAATAAACGATAATCATGAACAAGGAAATATAATAATAAACACTTTATATATTGCCTCTAGGGAATATTTCCAACAATGAGATCATGCAACTCACGGATATCGGAGGAGTGCCTTGTGTGTATCAAACGTCGCAACGTAACTGGGTGACTATAAAGGTGCTCTACAGGTATCTCCGATGATGTCTGTTGAGTTGGCATGGATCGAGACTGGGATTTGTTACTCCGTCTGACGGAGAGGTATCTCGGGGCTCACTCGGTAATACAACATCACAATAAGCCTTGCAAGCAATGTGACTTATTTTTAGTTGCGGGATCTTGTATTACGGAATGAGTAAAGAGACTTGCCGGTAACAAGGTTGAACTAGGTATGAAGATACCGACGATCGAATCTCGGGCAAGTAACATACCGAAGAACAAAGGGAACGTTATCCGGGATTAACTGAATCCTTGACATAGAGGTTGGACCGATAAAGATCTTCATAGAATATGTAGGAACCAATGTGGACGTCCAGGGTCCCGCCATTGGTTATTGACCGTAGAGGTGTCTCGGTCATGTCTACATAGTTCTCAAACCCGCAGGGTCTGCACACTTAAGGTTCGGTGACGTTTCGGTAGTGTAGAGTTATGTATGGTGGTGACCGAAGGTTGTTCGGAGTCCCGGATGAGATCCCGGACGTCATGAGGAGCTCCAGAATTGTCCGAAGGTAAAGATTCATATATAGGAAGTCCCGGTTTGGTCGCCGGAAAAGTTTCGGGCTCATCGGTAGTGTACCGGGAGTGCCGGTAGTGTACCGAGAGACCTCCGGGAGGGGTATTTCGACCCTAGAGGGTCTATGGGCTGTGGGAAAATAATAACCAGCCCTTAGTGGGCTAGTGGAACAGCCACAAAAGGCCCATGGAGCCAGGAAGAAAAAGCCCAAAGGAAAAAGAGTGGAAAAAGGCAAAAAGGGAAGAGTCCTACTCCTACTAGGAGTGGAGGAGGAGTAGGACTCCTCCTCCTTGGATCGGCCGACTCAAGGAGGGCCTTGGCCCCGCGCCAAGGCAGCCTCTCCTATCCTCCTATATATACTGGTGGAATAGAAGGGTTTTGGACATAATTTACGGCCACGTGCTACCCGTTCCACTGGTGCTCCTCTAGATCGGTTTTTCGCAGTGCTTAGGCAAAGCCCTACCGGAATCACTCCACCACCATCGCCGGAGCGCCGTCATGCTGCCGGTGGACTCTTCCTCCTCTCCGTGTCCTCTTGCTCGATCAAGACGGTGGAGATCGTCATCAAGCTGCACGTGTGCTGAACGCGGAGGTGCCGTTCGTTCGGCACTAGATCAGAAGAATCGTGATCAAGGCCACGGGACGTTCGTGATCGGATCGCGGGACGGATTGTGACGAGATCGCGGGACGGTTCGTGATTGGTTCGCGGGATGGTTCGCGATTAGATCGTGGGACGATTGGCGATTTGGATCGCGAAGAAGTACGACTACACCAACTGTGTTTCCTAACGCTTCCCGCTTAGCGATCTACAAGGGTACGTAGATCCACTCTCCCTCTTGTAGATGCTCATCACCATGGATAGGTTTGTGTGCGCGTAGGAAATTTTTTGTTTCCCATGCGACGTTCTCCAACAATGATATCATTGAGAAGACATCTTGTGAGCTAAACCAGAAAATGAAGAACATACCCGTGCGGGTGACGGGCTATACCTTACCAAATACACCTGATGTTCTCTGGCATTTCAATCCGGTTCCAGCTGGGTATGCTCGTGTCGCGATGGACGCAATAGAGCCAGTATATGATGAACTACAACTTGACATCCCTGGAGTTGAGGGGGAGTCCACACTGGCAGAAGCCGGCTGTGGTCTCATTCTATGGAGTAAGGACTGCATCGTCTTTCCACACTCGGCGCTAAGGCCACCGGCTCCTCCTAGTATCGATGTCTAGCGTGAGGGATCCCAGCCAGAGGCATCGCAGCGCCAACAGTCCTCCCCACCTTGCCAAAAGTCCTCCCCACCTCGCCAACAGTCCTCCTCACCTCGAGAGGCGTCCCACTTCGATATGGATCCCAGCACGAGTCCACCCAACCTCGGGACGGAGCACGACGCGAGTCCATATCGTCGATATCGATCTCCGCCACGTGAGCCGACTCCATCCCGGCAGCGGTCCTGCCAGCAGGGCTCCCAAAAGAGGAAGGCCATCAGCAGTCCTCTTCGGAAGAAAGCAAAGAAGAAACCCGAGCCTCCGGCCAAAAGGAAGTTGCCTTACGACATGACACCAGAGGAAACCAAAATTGAAAGCGATCGCCAAGTGAAGGCCATTTTCGCGAAGAAGACCCTGCTGCCAAAGGAGGTAATACCCAAGGAAGTCCAAGAGCACTTTATGGAACACTTTATTGATCGAGCCCCGGCATATGTGGAGCGTATGCCGACAGACTATGAGCGACAGATTCAGAAGGCAAGTGAGAAGATAAGTCGGCCCAGCCCAAGGAAGAAGTCGGGAAGTACGACATCAACGACAAGTGGTACTACTAGCGGGAAAACAGTTCCCCAACTCGGAGAACAATCCAAGCAACCGATCTCTCTGCTCAAGGTGAGTACCAATCCAAGCAAGAAACCAATCCAAGCAGTCGATGTGCAAGACAACCCAATCGACCTCGAAGAAGTAGAGGCTGCAGGTCTCACTCTTGGCCAAATCCTTAGCACCGAGAAAATCCGCGGGTACGGTGCAGATGAGTACGCAATGCAATATGCCGTCGGAAAACCTCTTGTCACACCCGAGCAGTACAAGGAACTACCAACTGCGATGCGACGGTTGTATGATTGGTACCTGCGTGAAGCAAAGCGAGGGGAGACGACGGTCATGGTCGAAGTAAGGAAAGAGCATTACGTCAATGGATGTGACATATGTCTTGAATTCTGAAAACTTTTCCAGTTATACCACATGGACTCTATCGACAAAACTCTCATTAGTTGCTATTGTCTGTAATTGATTTATATCTTTAATAATTTAAGTCTCTAGCTAAGATATCGTCCATTAGCTTATCCTCACTATATATGTTCTTTTCTACGCTATTATGCAGATTGAAGATGTGGGAATTGAAATAAGAGGGAATCGATGACATTGGGTTCATCGACACAAATACCGTTCATGGTCATGTGGTAAAACATTATGCCAAGGACACATAAGATATCTTGGAAAATTTTCTAGAAGCACTAATGAATACCAAATCTACTATAATATTTTCTTATAACATGAGATGAGTGTTTACTCTTTTGTATACTACAAATTCTATTTTTGCTTACTAGCTCACTGTCAAGTGTAGTTGATGAGTTATATGCATGCCTGCTTAATTATATAGACTTCTACGCAGAGACCACTATATCCTTCTAAATATTATCCTCGCAGATGGACTTGCTCAAGTGTACGACTCACTAGATACACTAGAACAATTATACGTGGACTTGTATTTTATGATAGAACGGTAATTTCAATCTTTATTGACCTCGCTTTCTTTCATTATTTCTTGATATAAAAAGTAATTATAATAACTCTTTCGTTCTTTTTCTTTGCTGCGTAGTGTTTGGAAAAAAAGGATAGAAAAAACCATCACGGTCGTCAATGGAAACCGAAGCTGAAGTGGAAAAAGATGCAGGTAATTAAGCAGTACTATTAGGTCCGTGCATCTTTTTAATTCTAGTTTCAATACCATTATCATGCTTGATTATTAATTATCTTATTAAATTCTATTCTTTTGCAAAGTGCGCGAAGTAGCCACAGGGGGCAAATTTGTGTGGATAGTTTCTCTGCGAGAACATTCGCATCCAGAACGAAGCCCGTATACGTCGCAAAGGAGCATGTGAAAGACAACTCCAAGTTTGGCACATGATGTCGAAGCTCTCACCCGAGAAACACTTTGTAGCACTTCAAGAGGAATTTGCGGCATTTCTTCTTCGACATGTCATTGATGTAAACGGAGAGCACTATTACTTACCGCCGCCTCAATAATGCCAGCAAATTAGTAGTAGAAAACTTAGATTTCATCCGGAGCACTAGCTAGCTAGTTCCGGTCGGGTTTTGGACCTTAATTTATAAGTGCAGAATATATAAGGATGTGCAATTCCATTTGTATATATACTGTGTATGGGATATTGTATATTATATTACACACACACACATATATATATGCATCAACTTGTGTAATGTTTACAGTATGTAGCACCGTAAAATAAATTTAAAATGAATGGAAAACACAATAAATAGAGAGGAAAACTAAAATTTAATTAAAAGCTAAAAAAACAGAACACTTAGTACCGGTTGATATCACCAACCGGTACTAAAGGTCCTCCACCACCAGCCCACGCAGGCAGCCACGTGGTGGGTCTTTATTACCGGTCCGTGGGCCAACTGGTACTAAAGGTCCAGACCCTTTAGTACCGGTTGGGAAACCGGTACTAAAGACCCATCCCGGCCGGGACTACAGATCGACATTCTACTAGTGTGTCCCTCCCAGGATCCACATTTTCTTCTGGTTGGTTGCATATAACAAGATCATGACTAGAGACAACCTTCAAAAAACAAATATGGGGAAGCCTGTGGAATGTGTTTTCTGTTTGTAACATGAGAGGGTACAACACCTTTTCTTTGACTGTTTAGTAGCCAAACTGATTTGGAAAGAAATAAGCTCATTCTTTTCCAAACATTTGGGCACTAGTATTGAAGCTATTTCCTCTTGTTGGGTTGCTGACAAGAGAATGGATACTATTAAGTATTAACTCTATTACAGCTGTTGTTTTATGGTCACTGAGGAAACACAGGAACAACCTGATCTTTAACAATGTTGTTTGGCTTTCTATGAATCAGATTTGGTCGATGATCTTAAGAACTCTCGGAAAATGACGCCTACTGTTTAAGGATCACGTGCCGGAAGGAATGGACCACATTCTGCATTGCATGGGGAGACATGCGCAACTAGAATGGAGATGAAACAGTCGGCTGGTAATCGCTCGGTCGTCTTCGTGCTGGGCGGGCTGAAACTATTAAGTCCTACATCTACACTGGAGAATGTCTTCTCGCCGCTTCCTCAACCCCTCAGCTACTGAATTCCTTGTCGGCGATAGAGAAAATATTTCCGAGCTGTGTCTTGGCAGTGGTCATGTAATAAACTCTCGGTCGTAAGAGCTCCTTCTTGACTGCAGGCTGAGAGTGTGCTGTAATCGCTTGTCGTGGACTCTAGTTTTTTTTAGCTTTAGTTCAGATTTCCATAGCTTTCACCTTTCTCAGACTGTACTGAACAACATTCCCGTTTATTTTTTCGGGCTTCTAATGATAATGGAGCCGGGGAGCTCCTCCCTATTGATCCAAAAAAAAATCCCCAAACAGAGAAGGAACCCTCAAACCAGACAGATAAAAATGATTGCATTATCGCAACCATGGTTCAATTAACGGGGCAGGAGAAACACGCACTCAAGTCAAGTGAGACCCGCATAATGAAAACATTGTGTCGCACTGATATTTTCTACCACTTCATCGTCAAGGTCTGATCAAGCATAGGGATCAAATTACTTAGATAGTATTACAAGAAATTCGTGCTATCAGTAACAATAACTGCAGTTAACACCTTATTCAAGCAGCCACTGCACGTCGAGGACGGTGGGGCGGCCTTCGAGGGCGGCGGCAACGCTGTCTTGCAAGAGGACGGCGGCGGCCAACTCGATGTAGGTGGGAGGCCTCGAGCCGCGCTTCTCCTTGATCAGGCACAGGTCGGCAGCGATCTCGGCCAGCCGCTCCTCGCGATCGCGCAGCGACGCGAACCGCGAGGTGAAGCATGAGACCTCGGCCTCCTCCCCCGTCTTGCCACCGCTGATATCCAGCGCGTTGAACTGCCCCGCCATGCTTCCCTCCTGCGTCGCCGGGAGAGACGCGGATGTGGGCGGTGCCATGCCGCCGTCGGTCAACTCTTCTGATTCTTTCGCCGCCATCGCAAGGGGACGAGAGGTGGACATTTGTGTGTAGGGTAACTCGCGCCGAGGTTTGCTGCGCCTCTGCCGAGACAGGCCTAAACCCCGGCCCATTGAACATCGCTGGCGGAAATTGTACTACTACTGTCCTTTTTCTTTTCTCAAAAAAAAAATGGCGGAGATTGTACTACTACCTAGGTAATTTAGCAAGGAAGAAAGAACAACCACCAAAAGACTAGTAAGTAGTGTGCACAGTTCAAATTTGAGCTTGCAGGCAGAAGCATGCAGTTGAGCTTGTAAATTCAGGACATGGCCGTAAACACTTGCACTGTTGAGCTTGCAATGTGAGTATGTGACACTGCTGTTTCTGTAAATAGCAAATATGCTCGAACGTGCACGGCTGGCTCACATTGGCACCACCCAAACTTGCACAGACAGCAAGGAAAATGCATCACCAAAACACCAGGACTGGGAACTAAACTGCACGCTTTTGCTTGCAATCCGGGCAGAATACCAAGTAAGATGGTTTGATGTCACGGGGTCGCCACGCATCCAGATTCAAATCACGTACGGAGCAGATGAAAGAGAGGGGGGGGGGGGGGGCGCTCAAGCATGCCAATTTTACCTTGCGGATTGCGAGGGGAAATCAGGCAGGTTCTCGCAGTTTCAGCAATCCAAATCGCAGGGGAAGAAAAAAGAATGGGATTCAATGTGAAACCCGAGGATTACAATAAGAAATCCATGCTAAAACCTCAGGATTCAAACAGTAGAAACATTTCATTCTCAGGATTAAGCAGGCCGGTGCTCATCCACACAGCAAACAGACTTAATTACATGCAAAACCCCAGGATTACAACAAGAAATCAATGCAAAACTTTAGGGACTGAAACAGTAGAAACATTTCATTCTCAGGATTAAGCAAGTACTCATCCACACATAACAAGCAGACTTAATTCCATGCCAAACCTCACGGATTCAAACAGTAGAAACATTTCATTCTCAGGATTAAACAAGTACTCATCCACACCAAGCAAACAGACTTAATTCCTACTCCTTGGAGGCAACAGAATCCCGCGGGGCTCCATTCTCATCACAAACAGCCCCGGGCACCAACGCTAGCATCCCTCTCCGGTACTCCTCGGGATTGCTGTACTCATCAATGAAGTTATCCATGCCTATGTGCAAGGCCCTGCCCATTTCATGGTACATTATAAGGGCCATCGAGATTGGTGGCCTAGCCTGCTTGAGCTCCTCCGGCAACTTACCCCCCACCTTCAAACCCATGTCAAGATGAAGCTTGACATAGGCAGTGTCACGGCGCTGGAAGACGATTCGACTGACTAGACGTGCGGCCAGACACCTCCGGCTGAACAGAAGTTCGTCGTGGTAGTGGCGCAGATCCTTGTGTATCTTAAAAGGCTCTCGTAACTCCTCCAACCCTGAACGGTGCTGCTCCTTCAAGTGGTTGATCTTGTTCCGCTCGTCATCAGTCATCAGCACAGGGCGGCGCATCTTCTTCCCTGCAAGAGTACCAAAATCAAAGACCACAGGATGGTGAAACTGCTGCCCCTCGAAGGGTGCTCAGATATTAATTTTACGAATTTTATTTAGGAGTTTGATAGTGGAGATTGGACCTGGGTTAACGAGGTTCTCAGCAGTGGTGTTGGGTGCGGGGCGGGCGAGTGGCTTCTCCTTCTCCGGCGGCGGCAAGCACGAGCCCATCTCCTTTCCCTGCTAGAAACCGAACATAGCAATTAGAGGGACGAAGGGCAAAAGTAAACCCTAACTTTTTAACGGTGGCGGGGGTGAGGATTCGACCTGCCTTGGCGGTGGCGGCCGCAAGGATGGAAGCATCCTTCCCCTCCTCCAGCTCCGGCAGGAACGCGCCCCTCGCCTTCCCTGCGAGAAGCCGAACAGATCAGTTATAGTGATGAGGGTAAACCCAAGCTTTTTGGGCGGCGGCGGCGGCGGGGAGGATGGAGGGGGGGACAGGACGGGGGAACGAGGCTAACCTGGATCGGAGGTCAGCGCCGCGGTGGCCGGCGGCGGGAGCGGTTCTCTGGTGCAGGTGGCCATGACGGCAACGGCGAGGAGGAGGCGAAGAAAGGGACTGGTTGGTGCGTGTTACGAACCGACTATCCCGAAGGATCAATAGCGAACCGTCATTAGCGCTATCATTAGTAAGTTATTAGAGCATCCAGCCGTTGGCCCCACGGGTCCAAAATAGCGCCGATTGGGGCCAACCAACGTTACAATCGGCTTTGGGCTCGGCTTTCCCGTCGCGGCCCCGGGGCGACGCATACAATTTTGAACATTCGATTTTCCGCTGTTTAAAAACGACACGAGTTCGGCGGTTCGGCGTCAACCATGTCACAGTCGGCGTCCATCATGCCATAGGTTCGGCGACCGCCACAGGTTCGACGATTAAAACATGCCAATAATTCAGGATACAAAAAATACGGGAGACGTGAGCATAGAACTTCTCAAACGGCCAGCTCCCCGTCGTCAGCCAGAGAAACGAGAGAGGCCGGTGTAGCTGTCGTCGTAGGCCAGGTCGGCGTAGCGGTCGGCGTCGGCGAGGTCAGCATAGCGGGCAATGTCGGTGACGCGGGCGGGCTCGGCGGCGACACAGGCGGGCTCGGCAGCGGCGTGGGCGGTGCGGAGGGCTGCGTCGGCATGCGGTTGAGGATGAGGTCGCGCTCCGCCAGGTACCACGCCTTCACAATCGGGTCCATGTCCGCCGTGACGCCTCCCATGAGGAACGCCAGGTCGGTGTTGCGCATCTTCGCGGCGACGTCGGTTCTGAGGAGGTCAAGCTTGGTGTCCTGCTCGACAGCCGGCGCGTCGTTCCTGGCCTTCTTCGCCTTCTTGTTCCCATCTGGCCACCCTTTTGCCGTCCCAGGAACAGGCGCATCCGGCCTGAGCGCGCCGTCCTTGTTGGCGATCTGATGCCCGACCTCGGTCCATTTCTCGTAGGAGTCGATCCGGTGAACACATGGAGAAACTTGAAGTCAAAGCCGGTGTCCCGACGAAACAAGTCGAACATCCAAACCATCTGCGCCAAAAAAATACAATTGTTCGGCGACGAAGGACGGCGCGGCTAAGTGGTCGGCGAAAGAGAGTTGACGAACATACCTGCTGCTCGACACTCGCGCAACTCTCTGGGCGGGTATGCCTGTTCCTGGATGTCATGCCACTTGTTGCACGCCGTTTGAATGCCCCCCCAATGATTGGACATGGCCTTGGTGCCGCGGTCCATGTACGTGTCGGTGTACCCGGGGTTGACCAACTTGCGCTTGTCGAAAGCCGCCTTGATCCTCTTCTAGTACGTCTTGGTGTTCTGGTTCATGCCGGTGACTGGGTCCATGCTAACCGGCTTCCATGCTTCGGCGAGGCACACGTCCTCCACCGACGTCCACTTGATGTGGGGCTCGCCCGGCTTGCCATTGGCTGACCTTATCATCTTCTTCTTTTTCCCTTTGCCCTTCTCCGACGCGGGTTCCGGCATCGGATCTTCCTCCTCAATCTCCTCCTCCTCCTCGGGCTCGTCGACCTCAGCGTCGTCCATGTCACCGGTGTCCTCCGCCTCCTGCGCACCAAACCCGGGGCACGAGGCGGCCACGACGGAGCCGATGTTGATGATGTCCTCCATCTCGGCCTCGGAGTTGTTGTACTGCGGCGCTGCGTCGGGCGCGAAAGGCAGAGGGCCGCGCCGTAGAGCCGTCGCGGACGAGCCGAAGTACGTCGGCGAGGGCACATAGCAGTACTGGGCGTTGGGGTGCCTGGCAGAGAAGGTGGAAGGCGTGCGGGGGAAGGTAATATTGGGGTTGAATCCGCCGAGGGCGTCGCCATCGTCGTACTCCGGCAAGGGCGCGTATTCCCACGCTGGCGAAGGGAAGTTCGGCAAAGGAAAGTGTGGGTTGGCCGGAGACGCGACGCTTTGCTGGCTGGCGCCTTGTGGGAATGGGCCTGCTGGCTTTCGCCCTGGGAAGATCGACCGGTGAGACGACAACTCCTACTCAATCACCGTCGCTGTTCCCGGGCTTTCTTCATGAGGAATCTATTGCGACAGTCAGTGGTCACCGCCTCCCTCCTCTCGACGTTGGCCTTCCACTCGACGTTTGTCAACCCATGCGGCCTTGCCATTGGCGCATGGGCCTTGCGCAGTTTGGCGACGGTGGGGCCCGGGGCTTGCCGAGGGGCGACGTACTTCTTCGGCGGCATGGCAGAGACACAGAGATGGAGGGAACTGGAGAGAATGGAGGGAAGAAAACGGTTGGTAGAGGGAAAAGGAGGGGGAATGGCGAGAAGTGGCAGCCGGTCTCGCCGACACCTCGGCCCCACCCGCCTTTTCGCTTCAGCCGGCACCCCCAGGAGACCCCAAGCACACTGGGTTCTGTCACGCCCAAGATGCGGTCCTATCCTTATTTCGGCACGAGGGCCTCGACAGGGATAGAAGCGCATCTCGTCGTGTTGCAAGAATGGATATCATTACAAGTACATGTACATAAGAGATGAGTATATGGAATTGGCTTACACTCGCCACAAGCTACATCAGAGTCACATCAGTACAACAACATAATCAAACATCATATAGAAGAGCAGGGTCCGACTACGGACGGAAACAAATGACAAAATGACCTCCATCCTTGCTATCCCAGTCTGCCGCCTGGAACCCGTCCAGGATTGATGAAGAAGAAGAAGAATAACTTCGAATCAAATCAAACATCGCTCTCACGTCAAATCATCACATTATCTGTACCTGCAACTGTTGTTGTAATAATCTGTGAGCCACAGGGACTCAGCAATCTCATTTTCAAGGGTATCAAGACTATTAAAGCTTAATGGGTGAGGTATGGTTAAGTGGTAAGGCTGCAGCAATCGACTAAGCATTTATTTGAGTGGCTAACTTACGAATACAGAAATTAAAGTATGGTGGTCTACGCATAACGGACGTGAACTAGAAATGATCACTAACTAATCCTGAACACCTACTTACGTCAAACATAAACCCACCATGTTCTCTTTCGGATAAGGACTCACGAGAAGAGACAGCCACGGTTACACACACAGTTGGTGTATTTTATTAGAGTTTACTTCAAGTTTGCTATGGCCGGGTGTTAAACAAAGTATCCAAGTTTGCCACATAACCGCGGGCACGGCTTCTCGAAAAGTTTAACCCTGCAGGGTGGACCAACTCATCCATCATAAATTAACCACACGCAGCGGGAATAACCTCGACCACAGATCTCGTGATCATCCTAGGCAATTCCAAAGGAAATCCAACACCTCGAGATAGCCCGAAGAAGATTAGAGTTCCTCACTCAAGACGTTCGATAAAGGTAAAACAAATCCAGCAAGGCCTCCCGACGTGCCGACAATCCCGATAGGAGCCGCGTATCTCATTCTCAGGGCACGGCAGATGAGCTACGCGTATAGTGGCCTGATAGAAATCTCCCGAGTTTCCCCGGGTTGGCCCCCCACAGTGCTCTATTTTGGACCAACACTCATGAGGTGCACTGGCCCGGGGCTTGATTAATTATCCGCGGGTGCCGGCGGGTCCCTATGCAATTTATTAGTTATTAGGTAAATGTAGTACCAATGTTGGGCCTTGCCAGACGAGTTTTATCCCAAAACGAAAATCAAGGGGGTACCCATAACAACCCACAACATGTTAGGAGCACTCAATTACGGAACATAACACCGGTTCACAAGTAACTAGGGGCGGCAAGAGTGGAACAAAACACCAAGAAAAAGGCCAAGCCTTCCACCCTTTACCAAGTGTATAAGTGCATTAAATTAAATAGCAATAATATTGTGATAACAAAAGAATGTCCATGTTGCCACATGGAAGCTGCTACTTCTTGAGCTTGCGTTGGTTTTTGCCTTGAAGAGGAAAGGGTGATGCAGCAAAGTAGAGATAAGTATTTCCCTCAGTTTGAGAACCAAGGTATCAATCCAGTAGGAGTATCAAGATGAGGCACCAAGGCACCTGCGCAAAAAACAAACAAACTTGCACCCAACGCGATAAAGGGGTTGTCAATCCCTTTACAATTACTTGCAAGGTGAGATCTGAAAGTGATAATAGGTAAATATAAATAAATAAATAAAAGTGCAGCAAGGTATTTTTGGTATTTTTGTATGTAGATCTGAATATATAATGTGTAAAATGGACTTGGGGCCATAGTGTTCACTAGAGGTTTCTCTCATGATAGCAAGTATTACAGTGGGTGAACAAATTACTGTCGAGCAATTGATAGAATCGCGCAAAGTCATGACGATATCTAAGGCAATGATCATACATATAGGCATCACGTCCGAGACAAGTAGAACGATACATGAGCGTGAGGCATGGATATAGCACTATAGGTGGAATAGAGTGTGGTGTAGGTTGTGAGGCAAAAAGGAGGAGATGGTCACAGCGACTCGGCGTATCAATGGGCAATGGAGATGCCCATCAATAGATATCAAGGTGAATGAGTAGGGATTGCCATGCAACGGATGCACTAGAGCTATAAGTGTATGAAAGCTCAAAAATAAAAACTAGTGGGTGTGCACCTAACTTGCTTGCTCACGAAGACCTAGGGCAATTTGAGGAAGCCCATCATTGGAATATACAAGCCAAGTTATATAATGAAAATTCCCACTAGCATTGGAAAGTGACACAACAAGAGACTCTCTATCATGAAGAACATGGTGCTACTTTGAAGCACAAGTGTGGAAAAAGATAGTAGCATTGTCCCTTCTCTCGTTTTCTCTTTGGCCTCTTTTTTTAAATTTTTTTCTTTCTTTTTTTGGTGGGCATCTTTGGCCTATTTTTTTGGGCTTCGCTGGCCTCTTTTATTATTTCCTCACATGGGACAAAGCTCTAATAATGATGATCATCACACTTTTATTTACTTACAACTCGATGCTTAGAACAATAATGACTCTATATGAAATGCCTCCAGCAGTGTACCGGGATGTGTAACGATCTAGCTTAGCGTATGACATTGAAACATCTCGCTAGCTATCTTACCATCATGCAATGGCAATATGAAAGTGATGGCACATGTCATGAGACGGAATGGCGGAAGTTGCATGGCAATATATCTCGGAATGGCTATGAAAATGCCATAATAGGTAGGTATGGTGGCTGTTTTGAGGAAGGTATATGGTGGGTTTGTGCACCGTTGAAAGTTGCGCGGCACTAGAGAGGCTAGCAATGGTGGAAGGGTGAGAGTGCATCTATACCATGGACTCACATTAGTCATGAAGAACTCATATACTTATTGCAAAAGTTTTATTAGTAATCGAAACAAAGTGCTAAACGCATACTCCTAGGGGAAGGGTTGGTAGGAGTTAACCATCGCGCGATCCCGACCGCCACACAAAGGATGACAATCAATAAATCAATTATGCTCCGACTTCCTAACATAGCGGTTCACCATACGTGCATGCTACGGGAGTCACTAACCTCAACACAAGTATTTATAGATTCACAACACCCTACTAACATAACTCTAATATTACCATATCCATATCTCAAAACTAATTGTGAGCAATCAAACTTCTCTTACTAATCCATGCACGTGAATATGAAAGTTTTTATTATATCCTCTTTGGATGCTTATCATATTTAGGAATAATTTCATAGCACACGCCAATTACCAAGTTACTTAGAGAGAGCACTCTCAAAATGATAGAAGTGAAGATTGAGAGTTTTTATTTCTAAAAAATATGACACCGCCGTGCTCTACAAAGATTTAAGTGAAGCACTAGAGCAAAATTAATTAGCTCAAAAGATATAAGTGAAGCACATGTGAGCTAAATTGCCTAACTCAAAAGATATAAGTGAAGCTCATTGAGTATTCTAACAAATTCACGATGAGTGCATGTCCCTCTAAAAAGGTGTGCAGCAAGGATGATTGTGATAAAACAAGAAGCAAAGACTACTATAATACACGACGCTCCAAGCAAAACACATATCATGTGGTAAATAAAAATATAGCTCCAAGTAATTACCGATGGATTGAAGACGAAAGAGGGGATGCCTTCCCGGGGCATCCCCAAGCTTAGGATTTTTGGTGTCCTTGAATTTGGCTTGGGATGACTTGGGCATCCCCAAGCTTAGGCTCTTTACACTCTTTATTCCATTGTCCATAAGAACATCACCCAAAACTTGAAAACTTCACAACACAAAACTTAAACAGAAACTCGTGATAGCATTAGCATAAGAAAACAAACCACCAACTTTTTAGGTACTTTAGTAAACTTAATTTCCATTTAGATTGATGTTATATTACTGTATTCTCACTTTTCCATGGCTCGTACCCCCCAATACTAACCATAGTTTCATCAAAATAAGCAATCAACACAACAAAAACGGAATGTGTCAAAAACAGGACAGTCTGTAGCAATCTATATATTTTGTATACATCTGCTAACCGAAAAATTCTGAAACAATTATGAAAATGAGGGCAGTTTGCATATCAACAAGCAGCAAAAAGAATCAACTCAAAAGCTCTTTCTGGATAGGAATTAATAATAATTTTGTGAGCAAAAAGTTTCTGTCTTTTTTCAGCATGATTAAACAACTATCACCAAAACTAATCATAAAGGTTCTACTTGGCACAAACGCTAATTAAAACATAAAAAAACACAATCATAACAGAATCATGATGGTGTGTAATCAACAAAATAGAAAGTATAAAAGCAAAACTAAATCTATTCATTAGGTTGCCTCCCAACAAGCGCTATCGTTTAACGCCCTTAGCTAGGCGTTAGACAATAGAATCAGGTATTGTCATCTTTAGTGCTCAAACCATAAGTAGCTCTCATAATGGATTCATAAGGCAATTTAATTTTCTTTCTAGGAAAGTATTCCATGCCCTTCTTTAATGTAAATTGAAATTTAATATTCCCTTCCTTCATATCAATAACAGCACCAATAGTCCTAAGGAAAGGTCTACCAAGAATAATGGGGCATGTCGGATTGCAATAAATATCAAGCACATGAGCAAACAGAAAGCAAGCGAAAGAAAAGGGGCGAACGAAAAAGGCAAATAAAGAAAGGCAAAATATTTTTGTAAATTTTGTTTTAGAAGTGGCGGAGAGGAAAACGAGAGGCAAATGGCAAATAATGTAAATGCAAGAGATGAGATTGCGATAGGTACTTGGTAGATATGCTTCACTTGAATACTTCCCGGCAACGACGCCAGAAATTCTTCCTGCTACTTATTGAGCTTGTGTTGGTTTTTCCCTTGAAGAGGAAAGGGTGATGCAGCAAAGTAGAGATAAGTATTTCCCTCAGTCTGAGAACCAAGGTATCAATCTAGTAGGAGTATAAAGATGAGGCACCAAGGCACCTGCGCAAAAACAAACAAACTTGCACCCAACGCGATAAAGAGGTTGTCAATCCCTTTACGATTACTTGCAAGGTGAGATCTGATAGTGATAATAGGTAAATATAAATAAATAAATAAATAAATAAATAAAAGTGCAGCAAGGTATTTTTGGTATTTTTGTATGTAGATCTGAATATATAATGTGTAAAATAGACCCGGGGCCGTAGTGTTCACTAGAGGCTTCTCTCATGATAGCAAGTATTACGGTGGGTGAACAAATTACTGTCGGGCAATTGATAGAATCGCGCAAAGTCATGACGATATCTAAGGCAATGATCATACATATAGGCATCACGTCCGAGACAAGTAGACCGATACTTTCTGCATCTACTACTATTACTCCACACATCGACCGCTATCCAGCATGCATCTAGTGTATTAAGTTCATAACAAACAGAGTAACGCCTTAAGCAAGAAGACATGATGTAGAGGGATAAATTCATGCAATACGATATAAACCCCATCTTTTTACCCTTGATGGCAACAACACGATGCATGCCTCGCTACCCCTTCTGTCACTAGGTGAGGACACCACATGGTATGAACCCAAAACTAAGCACTTCTCCCATTGCAAGAATTATAGATCAAGTTGGCCAAATGAAAGCCACAACTCAAAGAGACTTACAAGGATACGAAATCATGCATATAAGAAATCAGAGGAGACTCAAATAATATTCATAGATAATCTGATCATAAATCCACAATTCTTCGGATCTCAACAAACACACTTCAAAAGAAAGTTACATCGGATAGATCACCATGAAGATCATGGAGAACTTTGTATTGAAGATCCAAGAGAGAGAAGAAGCCATCTAGCTACTAGCTATGGACCCGAAGGTCTGTGGTGAACTACTCACGCACCATCGTAGAGGCAATGGTGTTGATGAACAAGCCCTCCGTGTCCGAATCCCCCTCTAGCAGGGCACTAGAACGGTCCCCAGATGGGGTCTCGCAGAAACAGAAGCTTGCGGCGGTGGAAAAGTATTTTAGTGGCTCTCTCTGTTGGTTTAGGGATTTTAGGGAATTTATAGGCGAAAGAGGTAGGGCAAAGGAGGCACGAGGGGGCCACGAGCCTGCTAGGCGTGCCCTCCCCCTGGGGCGTGCCTAGGGGGCTCGTAGCCTCCTCCATGGCCCTTTGCCTTGGTTGTCAAGTCGTGGAAAAAATCATCCCGAAGGTTTTATTCCGTTTGGACTCCGTTTAATATTCTTATCTGAAAAAGGTCAAAAACACGGAAAAAACAGAAACTGGCACTGAGCACTGAGTTAATAAGTTAGTCCCAAAAATAATATAAAATAGCATATAAATGCATATAAAACATCCCAAGTTGATAATATAATAGCATGGAACAATCAAAAATTATAGATACGTTGGAGACGTATAAAAAGCAATTGCACCTGCAGCTAGAAACACTATAAGAAGGGCTGAGCAAACGGTAACATAGCCAAACAAAGGTTTGCTGGATGTTTAAGGGTTAGAGGCTTTTCATGGCAATGTTGGGAGGCTTGACAAACAAGTGGTAGGTAGCGTGACATAGAGACAAAAGTGAGACAACTAGCACAGCAATGATAGTAGTGGTATCCAGGGAAATGTGTCATCTTGGCTGAGATCCTACTCGGAAGAAGAACAAGTCCATGAAGAAGACGAGCCAACATAGTCGAACGAATCCTCACACTACGAACGCTTTCGGAACTCTATCGAGAAGGAACAATCCGAAACAAACAATCCACACAAGATACACCACAACACATGCATGACATGATGCACAAACAAATATGATGCATATCTAGTTTAACTACAAAAGGCATGTCAAATCATAACAATCAAATACTACACATTAAGTGAAGATCAACATGCAACGAGTTGCATATTGACGAAACTCCGCATTCGAATATTTAGTTCAATCTCGTTTAGGTACTGATCAATATTACATGTTGTTAAACATGGCAAGAGGTGAAACATAGGTAAACTACACTATCTAGGCATCTTAAATGAGGTCGGAAACAACTTATAGTATTTCCTGGGTTGAGCTTCCTGGTTTCCTGGAGTGTGTGGAGAAGTGCTGGAAAGTGCCTTCTAAGAAAGGGCACATCACTGCCATCATCATGGATAAATTCAAGGCTTTGAGGCAGGCACTTAAACAATGGCATACTGGCCTCTCGAGAATCAAACACCTGATTGGTAATTGCAATCAGGTGATTTTGTCCCTGGATAATCTGGAAGAGATCAGACCACTCTTTAGGCATGAAGCTAATTTCAGAGTGATTGTTAAGTTACACTTGGAACACCTACTTCATATGCAGTTCCTCTACTAGAAAAAGAGAGCCACTATTTGGACTGTCAAAGTGGGGAGGAGAACACAAAGTTTTTCCATGCTATGGCCACAGAGAGATACAAGAGAAATTCTATCTCCTCCTTGAAACTTGATGATGGAACTATTACTTCTGATCATGCGCAAATTGTCGGATGCTTGTGGTCAGCTTATAAAGCCAGGATGGGCCAATCACATGGAATCAATCTTGTTTTTGATCTTCAAACACTGTTACACAAGATAGATGGGTTGGATGATCTTACCCTGCCTTTTACCAAGGAGGAAATGGACAGGACGGTCAGGGAAATGCCCATTGACAAAGCACCAGGCGCTCATGGTTTCAGCGGGTTGTTTTTTAAAAATGCTGAGATATTATTTGTGAGGACTTCTATACTCTTGCCAAATACTTCCATGATGGACATGCTAGACTTGAAAATATGATTTCTTCCTATATCACTCTGGTACCCAAAAAGGGCTCCCCTGAGCAGGTTGGGGACTTCAGACCCATTTCTTTGACTGGTATGGGGTTGAAGTTTCTCTCCAAGATGACTGCCAACAGGCTTCAGCTACACATTATGAAGTGCATTCATAAGAACCAATATGGTTTCATTAAATCAAGGACAATCCAGGACTGTGTTGGTTGGACTTTAGAATACTTGCATCAGTGCCATCAATCCAGAAGACCCATTGTGATCATCAAGCTTGATTTTGAAAAAGCTTTTGACTCCATTGAACATGAGTTCATTTTTCAAGTCCTGAGGCAAAAGGGTTTCAATAATAAATGGATTCTTTGGGTCCAACAGTTCCTTTCCTTTGGATCATCCTCAGTGTTGCTCAATGGAGTTCCTGGCAGAAAATTCCAATGCAAAAAGGGTGTTAGATAGGGAGATCCTATGTCTCCCCTTCTATTTGCTATTGCAGCAGATTTTCTTCAAACCTTGGTTAATGATTTGCTGCTCACTGGGAAAATTAAGCTGCCAGTCCCTTGCCATGATACAAACTTTTCGATTGTTCAGTATGCTGATGAAACCCTTATTATTATGCCTGCTGTGGAGTCTCAATTGATGGAATTAAAAGGAATGCTTCTCATGTTCTCTGAGTTGACTAGGCTACATATTAACTACCATAAAGCTGCTATGTTGCCAGTTAATGTATCTCAGGATGACCTACAGAGGCTGGCTGACTCTATGGGGTGCAAAGTTGGCACTTTGCCCTTCACATACCTAGGTCTGCCTGTTGGCGTCACTAGGCCAAGGATTGCAGAATTGATGCCACTTGTGGATCATATGGAAAGGAGACTCTCTGCCAGCTCCTCCTTCTTAGCTCAGGGGGGCAGACTACAATATCTAAACTCTGCTCTATCCTCAGTATCCATATTTTTCTATGCAGTTTAGATATCCCCCCTGGAATAATAAAACAATTGGAGAGAATACAAAGGCAATGTCTTTGGAGAAGGAATGGTCAAGACCAAGCTCCTGCACTTGCCGCCTGGGATTTGGTTTGCAGACCTAAACAGAAAGGAGGACTTTGTATTTTGAATCTGTCAGTCTAGAATGATGCTTTGCTCCTTAAACATGCTGATAAGTTCTTTAACAAGGCTGATGTGCCTTGGGTCAATTTGATCTGGAACACATACTATCATGGTAGAGTTCCACAAGGAACATCTTTGTGTGGTTCCTTTTGGTGGAAGGATATTTGCAAGAGGATGGATAGTTACAGAGTTGTGACCTCTATCAAACCAAACAAGGGAGACACTTTCCTCTTTTGGTCTGATTCCTGGATGGTAGGTGATTCAAATATGCCTCTAGCACACAGTTCCAAAGGTTGTTCTCCTTTGTCATTGATACCTTCTCCACAGCTGAAGAGGTTTTTACTGCCTTTGATGCCAATAAAATGGCTGGGTTGTTCCATCTGCCACTCTCCTAAAGGGCTTTCCAGGAACTACAGTTGGTTGAGAACCTCCTGCAGCATTTGCCAAGGGACCAATCTATGAATGATGTCTGGTTGTGGGCAGCAGATGGTAAGGGATACTCATCCAAGAAATTCTATGTGCATATTCACCAGCCCATTGTTTCGAACCCCCTACTCAATTGGATTTGGAAAAGCTGCTGCACAATGAAAATCAAAGTATTTGCATGGATGCTTATTATGGACAGGCTGAATACTCAAGATCTGCTTCAGCGTCGACATTGGAACGTATCAGAGTCCAATTTCTGCGTTCTCTGTCATGCCAGGGTTAAATAGGATAGGGACCATCTCTTCTTCAACTGCTTGTTTAGCACCAGGGTTTGGAGTTATCTTCAAATCCAATGGCAGGGCACCTCCATGGGGGAAATTGTAATTACAGCCAAAAGAGACTTTAATCAACCCTTCTTCACTGAAATTGTATTCACTGCCTACTGGAACATCTGGATCATCAGAAATCCAAGGGTTTTCAGGAATGAATGACCCACCTTCAAGAGATGGAAGGCAGCTTTTGTTAATGATATATCCCTATTAGCTCATAGAATTAAGGCTAGCTATAGGGATGACCTCCTTAAATGGGTTTCCTATTTACCTCCTTGAGGTTAGTTTAGTTTTACTGCACTAACTCTGTAACTTTATAGATTAGCTACTGGCTTGTAATCTATAATCTGCAATAAAAGAAAAGGATGTGGGGTGTTCTCCCCTACAGTAGTCGGTCAAAAAACTTATAGTATTTCTGAAACGACCTCATATGTTAATTTTGAAATTGGTCCAGATCTGAACTAATCATATTTTATATTTGTTAAACAGTGAAATAAATGTCACCATGTGATTCTACACGCCATTCTAGTCGATTTACATATATGGAACATTTCGAACGGAGCTACGGCCTAAAAGATATGAGCAACACAAGATGCATATGTCATGGATGCAAATGAATGAAAAATATAATTACAAACATTTCGAATCATGAATGCAGCAAGTTATTATGAAACTACATGAGATTCTAAGCAAGTCTCATATGCAACATGTTCAAAACGGAGCTATGGTTCAACAAATACAACCAACACAAGTTTTAGTTGAAATCTATCCAAAACAGCAACTTAGCATTTTGCACATATGAAAACAACAAGTTACACTATCCTAAAATGCACAAACTAAGCATGGGGCAGTAGCATACAACACACACTTCATTTCATCTTCACATATCTTATTCAAAAAATGCATCGATCACATGGTAGGAAGCTCACAAGGTGGCTACTTGAAAACAATTTCAGACTTGGTGAAAATAGTAGTTTTTGACAGTGCAGTTTTTATCACGAAGGCATATTGACAGCAGTGAAACTATATGCTACAGGGCGTATAATGGCATGAAACTTTACAACATTCTAAAGGACATTATCAAATACAATTAACTCCATTACACCTACCACAAAAGGGTTCTAGATCACTAGCAAAACACATGGCAAGACAACAACAAAATATTACAGATTCCAGACTTAAAAATATTTTGGACCCTCAAAACAGCAGTATTTTTGTAGCATGTTGTCAACAAGAAAATAAGACATATACAAGCATTTCTATGGCAAGCAAAATGTCCAGGGGCTAGGACACATATCAAAGGGCATATCTCATGTTCAAAATGATTTCATATCATGCATGTATTAAATCACACGAAAATAACAGAAGGGCATCATAGCAAAATGACATGCACACAAAAATGATCAAATGACAAAACTAAATGCACAGGTAAATTCTATGGATTTTTCTATCCCGAAAACATATGTAATATGCATATGTTCATGTGGAAAAATAATCACAATTAATTATGCGAGTTTATGGCATAATTTATTAGCAAGGTTATTTATGCAAAATAAATGCAAACACCATGCCATCATTTTTATCATTGATAAAAATGCGATATTATGAAACTCCACCAAATTCTACACATTTACATATAGGGTTTAATTAATTCGAGGCTCGGTTAAACATATATGTGCAATGCAAAATATGACAATTCTGCAAAATGATCCAAACAACAGGTTTAAGTAATTTGTACATGGATGAAAATGGCATATAATTAATCTACACGTTATTTTGAGCATTTTACATATATTAAACTTTTTATACGACGTATGGTTAATTATCTATGAATATTTTAAAATCATGCCTTTTACTGTAATCAAAGAAAAAATGCAATGGGCCTACAGAAAAAAAGAGAACGACGCAGAGGGGGGCAGCTGCTCACCTCGTGGGCTTGGCCCATTCGGTGCAGGAGTTGGTCCTGGCGGAGGGAGGCCGGGGCGGCCCACAGAGCGCTGGGAGCGAGCGGGGCTGGGTCGCGAGCGGTTGCTCCTCCCGCACGAAGCAGAGGCAGCGGCGGCGGCTCCACATGGAGGCGGGGCTTCCCATGAACCAGCGACAGCAAGGCCATGGGAGGGCGAGGTGGCGTGGATCTTCAGGCCATGGCGGCAGATGCTCGACGGTAGGGAGCTTCGGGCCATGGCGGTGGGCCTGCGGGAGAGAGAGGATCCGGGGGTTAGAGAGAGGGAGTGGAAGGAGAAGAAGAGGGAAGGGAGGAGGAGAGGGCCGGCGAGGCCCCAGCGGCTCCTGGTCACCGGCGGAGGCTGGCTCCGTTGGCCTTCCGGCCAGCGCGGAGGAGGAGGCGGCCGAGGGAGATCGGGGATCGGGGGCAGCGAGCGCTCGTGCGCCTGCGAGCTCGGGCGGCGGCGGCCTCGGGCCTAGGGCGGGCCCAGGTGGGCTCGGCGGGCCCTACGCGGGGTGGAGGCTGCTGGCGGCTGCGGGTTGCGGCTGGAGGAGGTTTGGCATGGGTTTCGAGGGGAATTAGGGTTTGCTGCCAAATTAGGTAGGGGAGGGGATCTATTTATAGTTTTAGGGGCTAGGGATGATGGTTTTCGGAGCCGATTTCGGTCGTGTGATCGTAATCGGACGGCCGGATCGGGGCAAGGGTGGTGTGTGTGGAGTGGGCTAAGAGGAGACGAGAGACAGAGAATGGCGGCCCGTGACACGAGGTTTTAAAACACCGAAAACGCCCGACGAATAACCGATGACCGCACTGCTACGGATGATCAACGGGTATCAAACGAACTCGAAACGCGACAAAATTCGGCAGGCGGCCTACCTTCAATATAACAAGAGAACACGTCAAGTTTCGACCCAATCCAAGAATATTTTTCGCGCGCTTTAAAAATGGATTTTTTTAAACGATGCCGCGGACGCGTGGGTGTGTGGTTGGTCTCGAAACGGGCAACGGCAAGAACGAAGAGAGCCGACGACTACGAACGGATGCAAGTTTTCAAAAACAAGTGATGATGCCATGTCGATGATGTGAATGATGCGATGATGAATGCAACAACCAGACGAACCACAGACAAGAATGGAATTAAAAGGGGAATCTTCTGGAACCTTCTAGAGTGTCGGTCCCGGGCTGTTACAGGTTCGGCCTGGGTTCGCCGGCCCAAAAAAGGCCCCAACTGGTGAAAATCGCCATCTTGGGGCCGCTTCTAGGAAAAATTCGCCTTATCGGCGATAATAAAGGGGCCTGGGGGGTCCTTTGGGGCCGCGGCTATTAGTGTACAAGCATACGGACACATCTGTCAGTGCAGGCGCCTCTTTGTATAGATGGCTGCTCAATGCGTCCCAAAATCTTGTATAAATATGTGATTGTCAATCAATCCAAGCAATCGATCATGCGTACAATCACTTTAACTTTTATAAGTTATCAGCATTGTTCTGTCAAAAGAGATAGAGAGCCATCATGGGAAGGACAAGAAAAGATTTTACGGAAGATAATCCGATGGAAGAAGAATTATGTTTGGTGGACAGTTGTACCACTAACACAATATTAAGGGAAACTAGCAAAGCAACCGTGCGTTGCCACGGGCTAGCAAAATATATGTAGAACGAGAAATATGCTAATAAAAATGTATATACAAGGATAAATGTCATGTGATATGGGAGTCATAGGCAATAGACATGTGATGATATTTTATGCTTGTGTTGTTGTAGATAAATGCATCTCCACATCATCTTTCTCTTCCCCTTACTCCCTCACAATCCTTTCTTCTTCGCATGTTTCTCAGGGGGCAAATCATAATCGTTGATATGAATAGTCATATCAATCATTACAACTAACAATCTATCATCTGCTCCAAAGTTGACATCTATGTTTATCATACATACCAGAAAAAATAACCATGATGTTGTTGTCAAGATAACATTTCCGAAGCATAGTTTTCTCAAATCAGTATTAATGGATCAACATTGACAAAATGGTTTTTAGTGTAAAGCAGACCAAATTACATGACACACACACTTAACTATTCAGGAGTGTTACATTAATTAGACAATTTGTTCAGCACATGGTATCTATATCAATAGTGCATATATCATTTATGTTTATAGAAATTAGCAATGCTCACAACTACATACAAAATTGGCTAGCGAAAATTATCTAGCATATTCCTATTTTTATATAGCGTCGCATGACGAGTTTACAAAGATTGAACTTCTTAATAATGACATGCCTTCAGTTCTTTGGTGTCGATCTGGCCAATAAATCGCTCAAATGCTAGCGAGGAATCTTCCATTCGAGCTTCTATAGCCCCTGTTAGAAATATGTTCTAGAGGCAATGATAAAATGGTTATTATTGTATTTCCTAGTTCATGATAATTGTCTATTGTTCGTGCTACAATTGTATTAACCAGAAACCGTAATACATGTGTGAATACATAGACCACAACATGTCCCTAGTAAGCCTCTAGTTGGCTAGCTCGTTGATCAATAGATGGTCATGGTTTCATGACCATGGACATTGGATGTCGTTGATAACGGGATCACATCATTAGGAGAATGATGTGATGGACAAGACCCAATCCTAAGCATAGCACAAGATCGTGTAGTTTGTCTGCTAAAGCTTTTCAACGTCAAGTATCGTTTCCTTAGACCATGAGATTGTGCAACTCCCGGATACCGTAGGAATACTTTGGGTGTGCCAAACGTCACAACGTAACTGGGTGGCTATAAAGGTGCACTACGGGTATCTTCGAAAGTGTATGTTGGGTTGGCATGAATCGAGACTGGGATTTGTCACTCCGTGTGACGGAGAGGTATCTCTGGGCCCACTCGGTAAGACATCATCATAATGAGGTCAATGCGACTAAGGTGTTAGCCACGGGATGATGTATTACGGAACGAGTAAAGAGACTTGCCAGTAATGAGATTGAACAAGGTATAGGATACCGATGATCGAATCTCGGTCAATTATCATACCGATAGGCAAAGGGAATTGTATACGGGATTGATTGAATCCCCGACATCGTGGTTCATCCGATGAGATCATCGTGGAGCATTGGGGAACCGACATGGGTATCCAGATCCCACTGTTGGTTATTGGCCGGAGAAGTGTCTCGGTCATGTCTACGTGTCTCCCGAACCCGTAGGGTCTACACACTTAAGGTTCGATGACGCTAGGGTTATAGGGAAATGGTATACGTGATTACCGAAGGTTGTTTGGAGTCCCGTATGAGATCCCGGACGTCACGAGGAGCTCCGGAATAGTCCGGAGGTAAACATTGATATATAGGAAGTCCAGTTTTGGTCACCAGAAAGTTTTCGGGCTCATCAGTATTGTACCGGGAGGGTGCCGGAGGACCCCCATGAGGGGTGTGACGACCATAGGACTTTGTGGGCCCTTAGAGGAGGTGTGCCAGCCCTTGTTGGGCTTGCCAAGATCTACTAGAAAGTCCCATGCAGCTGGGATCAAGAGATAAAGGGCAAAAGGGTTTTAAAAGAGGAGATCCACCTCCCTTGTGGGAGGTGGACTCTATCCCCACTTCGGCCGAAGCCCTCCTCTTTGGAGGAGGGGCCAAGGCAGCCCTCCCTCTCCCTCCTCCTATATATACTTTAGGTTTTGGCCTTTTGAGAACAGATCTGAACTCTCTCTCTCATGGCAAAGTCCTACCTCTCTTCTTCCTCCTCCGTAGCGCTTAGGCGAAGCCCTGCCGGAATACCTTGCTACTCCACCACCACCACGCCGTCGTGCTGCTGTTGGAGCCCTTACCCAACCTCTCCTTCCTCCTTGGTGGATCAAGGCATAGGAGACGTCACCGGGATGCACGTGTGTTGAACACGGAGGCGCCATTGTTCGGTGCTCAGATCAGAATCCACCACGATTTGAATCGCTGCGAGTACGTCTCCACCAACCGCATTATTGTAACGCTTCTTCTTAGCGATCTTCAAAGGTATGAAGATGAAATATCTCCCCTCTCGTTGCTGGTTTCTCCATAGATAGATCTTGGTGACATGTAGGAATTTTTTTGATTTACTACCACGTCTCCCAACAGTGGTATCAAAGCCAGGTTTATGCGTAGAATCTATGCACGAGTAGAACACAAAGCAATTGTGGGTGTCGATGTTGTTAATTTGCTTACCACTACTAGTCTTATCTTGATTCGTCGGTATTGTGGGATGAAGCAGCCCTGACCAACTTTACACGTACGCTTACGTGAGACCGGTTCCACCGCCTAACATGCACTTGTTGCATAAGGTGGCTAGCGGGTGTCTGTCTCTCCCACCTTAGTCGGATTGGATTCGATGAAAAGGGTCCTTATGATTGTGGTTTTGGCGTAGATAAGAAACGTTCTTGGTAGAAACCTATAGCAGCCACGTAAAAACTTGCAACTACAAATTAGAGGACGTCTAACTTGTTTTTGCAGCATATGCCTTGTGATGTGATATGGCCAAAAGGATGTGATGTAATGCATTGTGATGTATGAGATTGATCATGTTCTTGTAATAGGATTCACAACTTGCATGTCGATGAGTATGACAACCGGCAGGAGCCATAGGAGTTGTCTTATTTTATTGTATGACATGCGTGTCAATCATAAACGCCATGTAATTACTTTACTTTATTGCTAAACATTAGCCATAGTAGTAGAAGTAATAGTTGGCGAGACAACTTCATGAAGACACGATGATGGAGATCATGGTGTCGTGACGGTGACGGTGATGGTCATGGTGCCCCGAAGATGGAGATCAAGGGAGCAAGATGATATTGGCCATATCATGTCACTATATTGATTGCATGTGATGTTTATCATGTTTACATATTATTTTCTTAGAACGACGGTAGTAAATAAGATGATCTCTCAATAAAATTTCAAGAGATGTGTTCACCCTAACTGTGCACTGTTGCTAAGGATCGTTGTTCTGAAGCACCACGTGATGATCGGGTGTGATAGGTTCTAACGTTCACATACAACGGGTGTAAGCCATATTTACACACGCGAAACACTTAGGTTGACTTGACGAGCCTAGCATGTACAGACATGGCCTTGGAACACGGAAGACCGAAAGGTCAAACATGAGTCATATAGAAGATGCGATCAACATGGAGATGTTCACCATGGATGACTAGTCCGTCTCACGTGATGATCGGACACGGGCTAGTTGACATGGATCATGTAACACTTGGATGACTAGAGAGATGTCTATCTGAGTGGGAGTTCATTAAATAATTTGATTATGTGAATTTAATTATCATGAACTTAGTCTAATATTGTCTTTACTATCTATATTGTAGATCCAGTGGCCAACGTGAATGTCACCCTTAACTTCAACGCGTTCCTAGAGAAAACCAAGCTGAAAAGATGATGGAAGCAACTATGTGGACTGGGTCCGTGGCTTGAGGATCATCCTCATATATTCCAAGATATTGTATGTCCTTGATGCACCGCTAGGTGACGCACCCATTTTCCCAGCGGACCAAGACGTTATGAACGCTTGGCAGTCGCGCTGTGATGATTACTCCCTTGTTCAGTGCGGCATGCTTTACAGTTTAGAATCGGGGCTCCAAAAGCGTTTTGAGCAACATGGAGCATATGAGATGTTCCAAGAGCTGAAACTGGTTTTCCAAGCTCATGCCCGGGTCGAGAGATATGAAGTCTCCGACAAGTTCTTCAGCTGTAAGATGGAGGAGAATAGTTTTGTCAGTGAGCACATCCTCAAGATGTCTGGGCTACACAACCGCTTGACTCAGCTAGGAGTTAATCTCCCGGATGACTCGATCATTGACAGAATCCTCCAGTCGCTTCCACCTAGCTACAAGAGCTTTGTGATGAACTACAACATGCAAGGGATGGAGAAGTCCATTCCTGAGTTGTACTCGATGGTGAAATCAGCGGAGGTTGAGATCAAAAAGGAGCATCAAGTGTTGATGGTGAATAAGACTACTAGTTTCAAGAAAGGCAAGGGTAAGAAGAACTTCAAGAAGGACGGCAAAGCTGTTGCTGTGCCCGGTAAGCAAGTTGCCAGGAAGAAGAAGAACAAGAATGGACCCAAGCGGGAGACTGAGTGCTTTTATTGCAAGGGTACCGGTCACTGGAAGTGGAACTGCCCCAAGTACTTAGCTGATAAGAAGGACGGCAATGTTAAAGGTATATGTGATATACTTGTTATTGATGTGTACTTAACCAGCGCTCGTAGTAGCTCCTAGGTGTTTGATACCGATGCAGTTGCTCACATTTGTAACTCCAAGAAGGAGCTGCGGAATAAGCGGAGGCTGGCAAAGGACGAGGTGACGATGTGCATCGGGAATGGTTCCAAGGTCGATGTGATCGCCGTCGGCATGCTACCTCTACATCTACCTTCGGGATTAGTTTTAAACCTTAATAATTGTTATTTAGTACCAGCTTTGAGCATGAACATTGTATCCAGATCTCGCTTTATGCGAGATTGCTACTCATTTAAATCTGAGAATAATGGTTGTTCTATTTATATGAGAGAAATGTTTTATGGTCATGCTCCGCTGGTCAATGGTTTATTTTTGATGAATCTCGAACGTGATGTTACACATGTCCATAGTGTGAGTACCAAAAAGTGTAAGGTTTATAACGATAGTCCCACTTACATGTGGCACTGCCGCCTTGGTCATATTGGTTTCAAACGCATGAAGAAGCTCCATGCTGATGGACTTTTGGAGTCACTTGATTTCGAATCATTTGACACGTGCGAACCATGCCTCATGGGCAAGATAACCAGGACTCTGTTCTCCGGAACAATGGAGCGAGCAACTCACTTGTTGGAGATAATACATACCGATGTATGCGGTCCAATGAGCATCGAGACTCGCGGTGGCTACCATTATGTTCTCACCCTCACTGATGACTTATGAAACAAAAGTCTGAAAACTTTGAAAGGTTCAAGGAATTTCAGAGTGAGGTAGAGAATCAATGTGACAAGAAAATTAAATGCCTATGATTTGATCGTGGCGGAGAATATTTAAGTCACGAGTATGGCACGCACCTGAGGAAATGTGGAATTGTTTCACAACTCATGACGCCCGGCACACCTCAGCGAAATGGTGTGTCTGAACATCGTAATCGCACTCTATTGGATATGGTGCAATCTACGATGTCTCTTACCGACTTACCCCTATCATTTTGGGGATATGCATTAGAGACTGCCGCATTCACTTTAAAAAGGGCACCGTCTAAATCCGTTGAGACGACACCGTATTAATTATGGTTTGGAAAGAAACCTAAGCTGTCATTTCTAAAAGTTTGGGGATGCGATGCTTATGTGAAGAAACTTAAACCTGAGAAGCTTGAACCCAAAGTGGAAAAGTGCGTCTTCATAGGATATCCCAAAGAGACTATTTGGTATACCTTCTACCTACGATCCATAGGCAAAGTCTTTGTTGCCAAGAATGGATCCTTTCTCGAGAAAGAGTTTCTCTCAAAGGAAGTAAGTGGGAGGAAAATAGAACTTGATGAGGTAACCGTACCTCCACTCGAATTGGAGAGTAGCGAAGCACATGAAGTTGTTTCTGTGGAGCCTACACCGGCTAGAGAGGAAGTTAATGATGATGATCATGAAACTTTAGATCAAGTTACTATTGAACGTCGAAGGTCCACTAGGACACGTTCCGCACCAGAGTGGTACGGCAACCCTGTCCTAGAGATCATGTTGTTCGACAACGGTGAACCTTCGAACTATGAAGAAGCGATGGCGGGCCCGGATTCCAACAAATGGCTTGAGGCGATGAAATCCGAGATAGGATCCATGTATGAAAACAAAGTATGGACTTTGGTGGACTTGCCTGATGATAAGCGAGCCATTGAAAATAAATGGATCTTTAAGAAGAAGACTGACGCGGACGGTAATGTGACCGCTTATAAGGCTCGGTTTGTCGCTACGGGTTATCGATAAGTTCAAGGAGTTGACTACGATGAGACTTTCTCACCCGTAGCGATGCTGAAGTCTGTCAAAATCATGTTAGCAGTTGCCGCATTTTATTATTATGAGATCTGGCAAATGACCGTCAAAACGGCATTCCTTAATGGCTTCCTCAAGGAAGAACTGTATATGATGCAGCCGGAAGGTTTTGTCCTTTCTAAAGATGCTAACAAAGTATGCAAGCTCCAGCGCTCCATCTATGGGCTGGTGCAAGCATCTCGGAGTTGGAACATTCGCTTTAATAAGGTGATTAAAGCGTTTGGGTTTGTACAGGTTTATGGAGAACCCTGTATTTACAAGAAAGTGAGTGGGAGCTCTATAGCATTTCTTATATTATATGTGGATGACATGCTGATAATGGGAAATGATATAGAACTCTTGGAAACTATAAAGGCCTACTTGAATAAGTGTTTTTCAATGAAGGATCTTGGAGACGCTGCTTACATATTAGGTATTAAGATCTATAGAGATAGATCGAGACGCCTCATAGGTCTTTCACAAAGCACATACCTTGAAAAGATATTGAAGAAGTTCAATATGGATCACTCCAAGAAGGGGTTCTTGCCTCTGTTACAGGGTGTGAGATTGAGTGCGACTCAATGCCCGACCACGGCAAAGGATAGAGAACACATGAGTTTCATCCCCTATGCTTCAGCCATAGGCTCTATTATGCATGCCATGCTGTGTACCAGACCTGATGTGAACCTTGCCATAAGTTTGGTAGGGAGGTACCAAAGTGGTCCCGGAGCGGAACACTGGACAACGGTCAAGAATATCCTGAAGTACCTGAAACAGACAAAGGACATGTTTCTCGTATATGGAGGTGCCGAAGAGCTCGTTGTAAAGGGTTACGTCGACGCTAGCTTCGACACAGATCCGGACGACTCCAAGTCGCAAACCGGATACGTGTATATTTTGAACGGAGGGGCAGTCAGCTGGTGCAGCAGCAAGCAAAGCATCGTGGCAGCATCTACATGTGAAGCGGAGTACATAGCTGCTTCAGAAGCAGCGAAGGAGGGAGCCTGGATGAAGGAATTCATCACCGACCAAGGAGTAATTCCCAATGCGTCGGGCCCGATGACTCTCCTGTGTGACAACACCGGAGCTATTGCCCTTGCGAAGGAGCCCAGGTTTCACAAGAAGACGAGACACATACCGCGCCACTTCAAATCCATCCGCTATTACATTCAGGAGGGAGATATAGATATCTGTAAAGTGCATACGGATCAGAATGTCGCAAATCCGTTGACTAAACCTCTCTCGCGAGAAAAACATGATCAACACCAGAATGCTATGGGTGTTCGATTCATCACAATGTAACTAGATTATTGACTCTAGTGCAAGTGGGAGACTGTTGGAAATATGCCCTAGAGGCAATGATAAAATGGTTATTATTGTATTTCCTACTTCATGATAATTGTCTATTGTTCGTGCTACAATTGTATTAACCAGAAACCGTAATACATGGGTGAATACATAGACCACAACATGTCCCTAGTAAGCCTCTAGTTGGCTAGCTCGTTGATCAATAGATGGTCATGGTTTCATGACCATGGACATTGGATGTCTGTGATAACGGGATCACATCATTAGGAGAATGATGTGATGTACAAGACCCAATCCTAAGCATAGCACAAGATCGTGTAGTTTGTCTGCTAAAGCTTTTCAATGTCAAGTATCGTTTCCTTAGACCATGAGATTGTGCAACTCCCGTATAGCGTAGGAATTCTTTGGGTGTGCCAAACATCACAATGTAACTGGGTGGCTATAAAGGTGCACTACGGGTATCTCCGAAAGTGTCTGTTGGATTGGCACGAATCGAGACTAGGATTTGTCACTCCGTGTGACGGAGAGGTATCTCTAGGCCCACTCAGTAAGGCATCATCGTAATGAGCTCAATGTGACTAAGGAGTTATCCACGGTATGATGTATTACGGAATGATTAAAGAGACTTGCCGGTAATGAGATCGAACAAGGTATAGGATACCGACGATCGAATCTCGGGCAAGTATCATACCGATAGGCAAAGGGAATTGTATACGGGATTGATTGAATCCCCGACATCGTGGTTCATCTGATGAGATCATCGTGGAGCATGTGGGAACCAACATCAGTATCCAGATCCCGCTGTTGGTTATTGGCCGGAGAAGTGTCTCGGTCATGTCTACGTGTCTCCCGAACCCGTAGGGTCTACACACTTAAGGTTCGATGACGCTAGGGTTATAGGGAAATGGAATACGTTATTACCGAAGGTTGTTTGGAGTCCCGTATGAGATCCCGGATGTCACGAGGAGTTTCGGAATAGTATGGAGGTAAAGATTGATATATAGGAAGTCCAGTTTTGGTCACCGGTATGTTTTCGGGCTCATGAGTATTGTACCGGGAGTGCCGGGAGGGTGCCGGAGGACCCCCGGGAGGGGTGTGACGACCATAGGACTTTGTGGGCCCTTAGAGGAGGTGTGCCAGCCCTTGTTGGGCTGGCCAAGACCTTATAGAAAGTCCCATGCGGCTGGGATCAAGAGATAAACGGAATAAGGTTTTAAAAGAGGAGATCCACCTCCCTTGTCGGAGGTGGACTCTATCCCCACTTCGGCCGAAGCCCTCCTCTTTGGACGAGGGGCCAAGGCCGCCCTCCCTCTCCCTCCTCCTATATATACTTGAGGTTTTGGCCTTTTGAGAACAGATCTGAACTCTCTCTCTCACGGCGAAGCCCTACCTCTCTTCTTCCTCCTCCGTAGCGCTCAGGCGAAGCCCTACCGGAATACCTTGCTACTCCACCACCACGACGCCGTCGTGCTGCTGTTGGAGCCCTTACCCAACCTCTCCTTCCTCCTTGCTGGATCAAGGCATAGGAGACGTCACTGGGATGCACGTGTGTTGAACGCGGAGGCGCCGTTGTTCGACGCTTAGATCGGAATCCACCGCGATCTGAATCGCTGCGAGTATGACTCCACCAACCGCGTTCTTGTAACGCTTCCTCTTAGCGATCTTGAAAGGTATGAAGATGCAATATCTCCACTCTCGTTGCTGGTTTCTCCATAGATAGATCTTGGTGACACGTAGGAATTTTTTTAATTTACTACCACGTCTCCCAACAGCCCCTATGTCATACAGATCTCGTTGTCTCCACTCATTCGCCTCATACGAGGGAGCTACTCGACGTGTTGAGCCAGTCATTGTCGTCTCCACTCACTCCCCTCATAGGAATATTGAACCATAAAAATATTTTCAGAGTATTAGGCTTGTATCATGAATTATGCTCGCTTCTATCAACACCTCTAGACACAAAGCTTTTGTGTTTGGTAAGAAAATTCAACAAATATGAAGGTCAAATGAAATCATCAATATAATTCCCCCATACACTAGATGGAATGGACATGAAATATAGTGGAAATTGTTGAAACTTACTTTTTTGAAACAATGATGCAGCGTGTTCACCACCAACTTTCACATTCTTCGCAATTTGCAAAAAGCTTCATCAAGCATGCAGATGCGGCGAATGGGAACACGTACTTGGACAGAGCATACCACATGGGGGCGAGGCTCCAGTCCAACACCCCCCAGCCCTCCAAAGTTATTTCAGTATTTTGTATGTCATAGGTTCCCTTTATTCACACGTGTACTATATAGTTTTCGTTGACACATATGATATCTTAAATAAAACTTCCTTATAATAAAACATATACATGTGCAATCATCTGAATATACACAATACATAACTGGAAGCGTTAAATCCCTCCAATGGGTTGGCGTTGCACATCATAATATTTACTCAATATATTAATCCTTATCATTGATGGCTGTTGATGCACAATAAACAGATCTGAGCATGGAGAGACCACATGAGTAAACTACACCTGCCACTATTCATGGACAAATGTGTGAAATGCTAAAATAAGGTCACTTACCCAGTTATGTCAGGATAGCATGCAGTGATCCACTCCTGGCACCATGCTCCAGTACAGGTACTTGGTCGATGAAACGGTTGATGTAGTCCAAGAGTCTGTTGTAGAGGGTCCATGTCATGCAAGTTCAACTCATAGAAAATCTTCAAAATCTTAACGACGTGGGATTGAAGGAAGAAGACATGGGAAAGCTCGATGTCTCTCATGCACCCGGTTCTTCATCTCCATGTGGCATATATGAACCTATCATCCTTTGAGTATACTGCGACATGTACCATCATGCAACACAGGTCGTCCGTCTTCTTAGTATATGTACACCTAAAACAACCTTTTCATCTCCTAGTAACTCCTATAAAATGAGGAAATCTATATCAGATTCAGCGACATTGGTGTTGTGTTCTCTCCTAGAATAAGCTAGTCAAATGTATCCTCCAATACTACACTTTAGCAGTTCCATGCCTAATGGTAAAGTATTTAGATGCAAAAGGATTTTGCGTACCATTGAAATGCATGGCCATTCCAATACACAGGTCCAACCGGCACATTATCATTGTCGGTTAGTGGTTGCTGGTTGTCTATGCTAATTGTCTCCCTTATCACTAAAGGGGCTTTGGTGAGACCAAGTTCTACTCTCTGCAATTTTACATCCCTCCTCTGCATTAGCATCATGGACTAAGAGGAATAGATCTGATCTGCTGCTGGGTTTCTTGGTGGATCATGCCCTTAAGCCGCAGGGGCCGGCTTATGTGTGAATACGAAGGGAAGTACGACAGCTCTTTGTGCTTCAACAAATCCACCTTGACAGAGGATGATATCACCATGACCATTCGGAGCCTTGTCCACGAAGCCTCCCGCTCATGCAGCACTATCGGGCTAGCACCTTTCTGCGTCACCAATCCGGCTCCAGACGTAAGTTAATCTCTCCCCATCCGTATCTTGTTTGTTTTCTTGTACTTTACTGATTCATTATCCTTTTTCCGGGTCATTGTTCTAGGCCGACTCAGACTTTTGGAAGAAGGAGTATGTCCCTCCTCCAAAGAAGGCCAAGAAGAAAGTTGCGGGCAAGAAGCCAAAGAAGAGCGCTCCTAAAGAAAACTGGCTTGAACAGCCACTGTCGTCTGACTCAGAGGTAAAGTCTTGATTTGTTTGCTTGACCCTTTGCCCTCCTGCTTTTTATTAATGTTTGTTTTAGTTGCAGGATGAAGTGGAAACCAGCCACGCCAATGCTCCCAAGGTAACCTATATTTCTTCCGGCTCAGAATGTTTTGTCCCGACTTTCTTCTCTCTTACCTGGTGGGTTATCAGAAAAGTTCCTCTTTCTCATCCTCTCTCTTACCTGGCTCTCGACTTTCTTTTGAAAATGCAACAGCAGGCCGAGCATCGACAGACTCGGAGCACCGGCTCTACTGAGCTCGTGTCCGGGTTACCAAACTCTCCGGCTCCCAAGAAACGCCCCGTAGAGGTTTACGTCTCTACTTTTCCTTTGATTTTCCTTTGTAATCTTGATGCTTTCTCATTTTTCTTGTTTCACTCTTTTAGAAAACCCCATCCTCTGGCGACTCTTCGGCGTCGGTTCTACCACCGCACGAGATCAATCCGCAGTAAGTATTCTTTATCATGGCATCCGGATCTCCTACTCTTAATACGATAGTAACCTCTTCAAATGCTGCTCCTTCCATTTTGCAGTGCTCAAGCGAAGCGTCATAAGACCAACAAGCCCTCCCCCGGCCCTATCATCCAAGACCAGGAATTCGAACACCCGGAGGAGGCTCATCCGGAAGTAACTCCACCGGCTGCCTCCACGGAGCCAGCCGTTGAAGATGTTATTATGGAGAGTCCTCTCAGAGCTCCTTCTAAGCCACCTACTCCTGCAAAAACTCCTGCAACTCCGGAGGTTATGATCACCGGGTCAGCTCAGCAGACGCCTCCGGCTCATGTGCTGACTAAACATACCGAGCCGTATGAGGCCTCGAGGAAATTGACTTTTGACTCTTCGTACGAGAAGATGACAGCTAATGAGCTTCACTCCGAATATATGAACTGGCTAAACACCAGTCGGGACTTGGAGCTTCAGCGGGTGACCTTGATGAAAACAAAATATGAGGTACCCTTTTCTTCTTGCCATATCCTTACTTAGCCCCCAAGAGCCGGTTTAATCTAGTTGATAGTTGAACCGGGTCTTTGTTTAACTTTTGTAGAGAATGGGTTACATTGTCATGCCAAATTCTCTTAGAATTGATTTAGCTCAGCATCGTAGATACAATGAACCGCCAATCATAGCCCCCAAGGGCCGACTCAGATTTTATTTGAGCCGGGTCTTTAGTGTAGACAGCTTGAAGATCTAATCGTAGCCCCCAAGAGCCGAGTCAACTTTGACAAAATTGAGTCGGGTCTTCCATCAGGAGTAGTTTTTGAAGAGCCAATTCGTAGCCCCCAAGGGCCGGCTCAAACTCGATCAAGTTGAGTCGGTGCTTCCATTATTAGTACCTTGAAGAGCCATAGTGTAGCCCCCAAGTTCCGGATTAACTTTGCAGGAGATGAACCGAAACTGCCTTGCATACTCAAAGATCAAATATTCATTAGCCCCCAAGTGTCAAATATATTGCTTGCAATCTGTTTGAGACTTGCATAAATTTGCTTTTAACACTCTTCCTCTATTTTGGCGACTTATCCAGTATTTTGACGTATTATAGGAAGCTTTAAACGAAGCCGGGTCTTAGTTGACTGATATGAAGGCAAACTTAGCGGCACAACAAGAGGCCCGCAGCGTCTCTGACGAAAAGTGTCGGCTTCTGTCTGAAGAGCTTGTCAATATTAAGGCGGAGCTTGCTGCTCTCAAAGAATCTGCCGAGTCGGAGAAAGCTGCTTTGACCAAGCGAGCGGATGACGCCGACCAACGGCTGATAGCCGTGGCGGATGAGCTTCAAGGCCTAAAGCGTCATATATCTAAGATGGAAACTACTCTCTTTGGTAAGTTTTTATTCATTTTATGTTTCCATCATGTCTCATTTATCTTTGAGTTGGCGACTCATTTGCTTTGTTTGACCTATACAGGCCTCAGAAGCCGGCAATTAGTCTCAGATAGCCTTTTACCCCTGAAGGCCATCTACACCTTTGCAGAGCAACTTTATTGTGGCACCATCTTCACGATCAAGACGGTTCAATACAAAGAGAAGATCCCCACCGCTCTGAAAGGTGTCTTGGAACTCTTCTCCACAATGCCCAAGCAAATAGAGGAGTTAAAGAAGTCGGCTTTCTGCCAAGGGGCAGTTGCAGGATTGAGCCGGGCTCTGGCCTTCGCCCCAGAGCTAACGCCGGCTGAAATGATGGATGGTTATCCATCCAAGAAAGATGACGACTGAGAGTTCACCGAGGAAGATTACATCCGGTGTGTCAAAGGCTCACGCTATCGGGCCTCTGTGCTGGCGGATGAAGCTAATTTAAACACCTATCAGGCGGCTTATGACGCCGAAGAGAAGAGGATCTGCGTGCCTCTCTACGAGTGGAAAGATCTGACACCTGCCCGCAAAGGATCTCTTCCCTTGTGAGCTTGACGCGGCCCCTTTCCTTGAGGGGTCTTTCGCTGCTCTGGCTGACTGTAATTGGTAATTGGGAAATCTCTAGATAAAGCCAGCAGAAGAGCCGGAGCAGGATGAGCCGGCCACTAACTGAATTTGTTCCTTTTAATTTTCTGAGCAAAGGCTCAGATAATGACCCGCCATGGGCAGTGAAACTTAGCAACACCTTCTGGCTCCAGATGAGAGCACTTTTGTAATAACTTAAAGATAATTCTTAATGCAACTCCGAATGTATATATTTCCATCTCTCTGTGTTTTTGTTTTGCCGGCTCTTTATTGATTGATTCCCCCTTTGTATAAATCCATCTTGAACTTTAGAACTGGCACTTGTCTTTGAAGATGTTACGCCTTCTCCAGTAATTTAGAGCCGGCCAAGAACTTTGAAACTTGTCAACCGGAGCAGCATGACTCCGGCTCTTGTAAGACGGACTCTGTCGAGAACCGGTTGTCGTAGGGTAATATAAGATGTACTCAAAGTTAAGAAGCCTCCATCGAGAACTGCGGCTAATAATGAGACGGAAGCGGCCTAAAGCCGGCTATTTTGCAGGGTAATGTAAGTTGTACCGAAAGGTAAGAAGCCTCCTGTTAACGTTTGAATATTGTATGTGCGGACGCCGGCTGTCGATGGGAGATGTAAGCTATACCCAAAGGCAAGAAGCCTCCATTGACAACCGCGCTAATGATTAGCCTGAAACAACATAAAGCCGGCTGTTTGAAAGGTGATGTAAGCTATACCCGAAGGAAAGAAGCCTCTTTCAATAGCTACAGTTGATAAGCAACTAATTTTTGGCGTAAAACGCCGGTTGTTAGGGTGAGATAAGAGAACCCGTCGGTAAGAAGCCCCCTTCGACAATCGCGGTTAATAAGTAACCGGAATTGGCATAAAGCCGGCCATTAGGGTGAGATAAGCGATACCCGTCGGTAAGAAGCCCCCTTCGATGGCCGCAGTTGATAAGCAACTGGAATTTGGTGTACACGCTGGTTCTCTTAGGGTCATGTAAGCTATACCAAAGGTAAGAAGCCTCCATCGACAACCGCGCTTAATGTAACCAACCTGGGCATAAAGCTGACTGTGCAAGGGAGATGTAAGCTATACCCGAAGGCAAGAAGCCTCCGCGCAACAGTTTAATAACAGATGGCTGTGCAAAGGCGATGTAAGCTATACCCGAAGGCAAGAAGCCTCTTTGCAACAGTGCTTAATTGGGCATAAAGCCGACTATGCAAGGGAGATGTAAGCTATACCCGAAGGCAAGAAGCCTCCTTGCAACAACGTTTAGTAAAAGCAGACTGTGCAAGTGTGATGTAAGCTATACCCGAAGGCAAGAAGCCTCCCTGCAGCAACGCTTGATAGGGCATAAAGCCGGATGATAGATCAAATGCTTGATGGCGAACAACCACTTCAACTCAAATTTTGAGCCAGAAAATTTCATCTTGCTTGATCAAGGAAATATATAAGAGCAGAGGACCCAGTCTTTGCAATGGTGCTAACTTTTACTCATGTAAATATGATATATACAATGATAGCGGCTTTCAACACCTGCTAAGTAAAATATGGTCACAGATGCGTGATATTCCATGGGCACAAAGTCTCCTGACCCGCGATGTCCGACTCATCTCGGATATCAATGAGGTAATATGATCCATTGTTAAGGTTTCTGCTGATTACAAAAGGCCGCTCCCATGGCGGAGATAACTTATGCATTCCAAATTGGTCTTGAATCAACCGGAGCACCAGGTCACCTTCCTGGAATGTCCGGGTCTTCACCCTGCGGCTATGATAGCGTCGCAGGTCTTGCTGATAAATTGGCAACCTGGCTGCTGCTAACTCTCGTGCTTCGTCCAAGGCATCCAGCACATCTTGGTGTGCTACCTCATTGTCTCTCTCAACATAAGCCGCCACCCTTGGTGAGTCGTGTCGGATATCACTGGGTAAAACCGCCTCGGCACCATATTGTTGGGGAACGTCAACAATTGGTGGCGCGTGTCATACTGGCGGCTTAAAGGCCCGGCTGATAAGAGCCGGAGGGAGTCTAGCGGCTCACTATGGGTGGAAGAGCCGGAAGTCAATCAAGACCCGGACAAACAGGTTTCACATATTGTTACTAAAGTTTTGGATCTACCGAAGCCGAAAAAGGAGTTCTACGCCGACCTAAGCAAAGAACAGTAGGAAATGAAAAATTGGCCTACAACCCTAACTGCCCACGCATTGCGCGCGGACGGACCATGTAAGGTGGCGGTGGTGACGGCACGACCTAAAGGACGCGCGGCCGGACCCAATACTTGGCCGTGCGGCCGCGCCGGAGATCGAAAACGCGCGGCGGAGGTCCACCGGAGGAAACCCAACTTTCTATCAATTTAAGCTATGGGAAAGAGATACTGACCGGAGGTGGAGACGGCGGAGGACGAGATTCTGGTCCGAACAGGTCGATGCAGCGGCCTGTGTTGGTGACGGATGAGCGGCGGCGCCGGAGCGGAGCGTACGAGCTCGAGCGACGGGCGGCGGCAGGAAGAAGAAGAAGGGGCACACGAGTGGGAATGAATTGGTTTGACCCGTGCGGGTCCTATTTAACAGGAGAGCGATGCGGAATCCCAGGCGTCAACACCGGTCTTGCCGAAACGGACGCCTCGATTTTCGGTAAGCGGTTAAATGCGAGAGATTTGGTGATACGTCAGCGTATCTGTGATGTCACGCCGGGTCATTCTGTGGCGACTCTCAGACAATTAGAAGAGACGGGTGAAATGAGCTAGCTCACTTCAACCTGGGGCCTAATGATGGGGATATAACCCCGTGATATGACCCGGCTGGAAGATTCCGGTTGATAGCATTGGTTATGAGCCGGCCCACGAAGACATGTATCAGCTAGAGGCCCAAGAAGATTGGCGGCGCTTAATGTTGGCCGGACGATGGAGACCCGGATGCGCAAGACCTTCCAAAGGATAACTTGGCTAGTAAGATAGAGATAGATTCGGAGATGTAAATATGATCCGACTATGCAATTGTAAGACCCGACGGTTCTGACCTCTTATATAAAGGCAGAGTCGGGGCGGCTTAGAGGTTAGGTTATCGAAAACTAGGTTAAGCTTCTAGCTCCTTGTAATCGATACAACAAGCAATAACAACACAAGTAGGACGTAGGCTTTTACCTCGACTTGAGGGGCCAAACCTGGGTAAACTCGTGTCCTTCGTCTCGATCAACCCCTTTGAGTCCACTACCATGGCGATGGCTCCGAACTCAAGTCTTGTAACCCGGACATCTGCCGTGAAAAAACCACGACAGTTGGCGCCCACCATGCGGCTCGCGTTCGGTGGTGTTGAGTTCTCAAAGGGCTTCCTTCCAGAGCTCGAGGGGTATGTAGTTGGGAGGATGAGCAAGAGTCGCCGCGGCCGGCTCTACATCGACGACACCGGCTGGGGGCTTGATGCTGCTTCTGTGGAGTATGGTTTCAGGGTTCCGTTCGGCGGGATCCAGGTGTTCATCGGAAAGATTGACGGATCTACACCCGGGCCGGACGTCTGCACCAACATCGTCGAGCCGGCTCGGCGTCTCCATCCTGCACGTAAGGTAGGCCCTGCCCGTGTTAACCCGGTTCAGGAGCATGTCTTTGTGGGCTTCACTCAAGGTATGCATCTGGAAGCATCCGGATCTCAAGAGACTCTCGTGCACTCCGACGATGAGTCGTCGAGTGGGGAAACAGAATCTGTGTATCAACTCAGCAATGGTGGCCTTGGGGGCTACGGTGACACTCGCCCCGAGTCAGAGCATGGTGAGTCAGATGAGCTGGAGCGGCCGTCTCACACGGCGATATTCATGGCCGGGCCAGGGGCGGCGGGGTCAGGAGCTAACCCTACCCAGCCGCCGGCTCAGGGCCTTGTGGAATTGATGGATGAGCTTGAGGCTTTATTGGGTACAGAGGTCACACCAGATAATCAGGCGGCTCGTAACGCAGAGATCGTGAGGATCAAGGGCCGGATGGCCGAGGAGCGTCTGAGGATAACTGATTTAAACACCCAAATGGAGGCGGAGGCAGCACGGCTCAAGGCCGACGCTTTCCGTTTGGGGCTGGAACAGGTTTCAGCGATGGCTGTGCACCGCAGGAGGCATCAATCTCGTCTGCCGGAGCGCTATGAGGCGAGGAATCTCTTCAACACCCCCGGCTCTGGGAGAGCGGCAGCTGCCCCTGAGGAAGGGCGAGCAGCGGCTCACATGGCCCCACCCGGAGGGTTTACAACACAGGCGGGTCATTATTCTAACCCGGCCGAGAACATGGTAGCAGCAGCTACCCAGCTTGGAACGATCCCTATCCCAGATGAAGCACCCTTTGCGGAGGAGGTGAGGAATGCTATCGGATATTTACAGACGGCCATGGCTCAGCAAGAGAAATATACTCACAGCCGGAGCCGGGTCCACTCCACCCCTCTCCATAGTCGAAGCTTTAGCCAGTGCTATGAGTCACCGGCGGTTTCTAGCAGTGGTCCGCATCATGGGCCAGTAGGGGGACGCGCAGCGGTAGACACGCAGGCCCTGGTGGACCGGGCAAGAAACAGGCGAGAAGAGCAGCAATGGCTCCTCCGGGTCTTGGGCCCTCAGTGTTAACAAAGGCTGGAGCGGCTGGTAGGGCTAGAGCCGTGGGAGTTCCATGCTTAACTCCGGCTCTACGGAGCAAGAGGTTGCCTAAGCATTTCAAGGGGCCCCGGAAGGTTCCAAATTACATGGCGGATCTCCCTCTCGAGGCTTGGGTCGAGAGATATGAGCTAGCTATGGAGATGCTAGACGTCAGTGAAGCTGTTTTTGCAAAATATTTTATCATGATGCTCGAGGGTCTGGCTCGCACGTGGTTAAAGGGTTTACCACCCAACACTATAAGTTCTTGGGCCGAATTGAGGGCGAAATTCATTAAAAATTTCCAAGGGACTTGCAAGCAGCCTCTGACCATTGTGGATTTGGATCATTGCATTCAGCAGGAGAATGAGTCGGCTCATCATTGGGTTCGGCAGGTGTCGACCATCATTCACTCATCGGAACAGATCACGGCGGCTCAAGCGGTGCTCATTTTGGAGAAGAATTGTCATTTCGTTCCACTGAAGCAGAAGCTTGGCCGGCTCAAACGTACGTGTCAAGACATGGGAGAGCTCATGATGGCTCTAACGAAGTACGCCCACTCAGACAACACCAAAGATCCGGGTTCAGATGAGGAGAAATCAAATCAGGGAAAGAAAAACAACCAAAGCAAGAGTTTTGGGAACAATGGGAATTAGAACAGACAGAAGAACGCTAGCGGCGGGTCAGAGCTGGTGGCAAATGCTAACCCAGGGCCGAATGTTCCTAAGGGGAACGGGCGATACAAGCCGTACCAGCGTGATAACAGGCCCCCTTTCAATTTGGAAGCGGTGCTTAGGAAATCCTGCCTAGAGCACAGCACACCTGATAAGCCATCAACGCATGCGTGGGGCAATTGTTTTATCATGCAGAGATTTAAGAATCAACACTTTCAACCACCTCATAATCAGGGCGGTGGGCCGCGTGGCGGCTCAGGGCCTGGCGGTTTAGGCCACGGCGGGTCAGGTGCCGGCTTTGGTGCTGGCGGCTCAGGAGCAGGTCATCCGGGTCACAATAATCAGCAGCATCAACAGCACCCTGGCAACAACAATCATAATAATCAACAACAACAGCTGCAGCAGTAGCGCAATCAGTCTGGACTCCAGAGTAACCCGAAGCAGCTCAGTTCGGGGCATTATCATGTGTTTACGACTGGTAACAGCAAGCGAGATGAGAAACTGCGGAGGCGAGCGGTTAATACAGTCGCGCCGGCTCTCCCACGATACCAACCGTGGTCAGAGTATGACATAACGTGGAGCAGGCAAGATCACCCGCCGCGGGTGGATGACCCGGGCCGGCTAGCTCTGGTAGTAGCCCCTCAGATACATGGTTATGGAGTAAATAAAGTGCTCATGGACGGAGGTAGCAGTATTAACATCTTATATTATGACACCTTTCGGCTGATGAAGTTGCTAGACAAGGATCTCAAAACTTCTTCTACTGTGGTTCATGGCGTGGTGCCTAGTAAGTCAGCGTACCCGGTAGGTAAAATCTCTTTGGAGGTGGCTTTCAGCGATGAGTATAATTACAGGGTGGAGACCTTATGGTTCGAGGTGGTCAAGATCAAGAGCCCTTATAATGCATTGTTCGGACGGCCGGCTTACGCCAAGTTCATGGCTAGGCCTTGTTATGTTTATTTGCAGCTTAAGATGCCCGGCTTAAATGGCACAATCACGGTTCATGGCAATCGGAAAACGGCTCTTGAGTGCGAGGAAGGTGATGCAGCTTATGCTGAGGCTAGCTGTGCACAAGAGGAGCTGAAGTTCTATAAAGAGAACGTTGACCCGGAGGACATGACCCCGTTGAAGAAACCAAATACAGAGGCAGAGCCGCCACTCAAGTTTTCAGCGGATGATACTAAAACAGTGGATTTTACTCCGGGCGACTCATCCAAGCAGTTCATCATCGGGGCTCACATGGATCCCAAATAGGAAAGCTCGCTCATCGAATTCATCTGTGAGAATCGGGACATCTTTGAATGGAAACCTTCTGACATGTCGGGTGTACCGAGAGAGTTCGCTGAGCAAAATCTTAATGTGAATCCAAAGTTCAAGCCGATCAAGCAGTTTCTGCGGCGGTTCAATGAGGAGAGGTGCAAGGCTATTGGGGAAGAGGTTGCCCGGCTCTTAGCCGCTGGGTTCATAGTTGAAGTTTTTCACCCGGAGTGGTTGGCTAATCCAGTGTTGGTGCTTAAAAAGAATGGTACTTGGCGTATGTGCATAGATTACATGGACCTTAACAAAGCATGTCCGGCTGATCCCTTCGCACTCCCTTGCATTGATCAGATCATCGATGCAACAGCCGGTTGTGAGAATTTGTGCTTTTTGGATGCCTACTCAGGGTATCATCAGATCAAAATGGCAGTCAAGGATCAGGAGAAAACATCGTTTATCACACCTTTTGGGGCGTTCTGCTATGTCTCCATGCCTTTCGGGCTCAAGAGTGCCCAGGCGACTTACCAGCGGTGTGTGCAGAATTGTCTCCACAGTCAGAATGTTCGTAATGCTCATGCCTATGTGGATGACATAGTGGTAAAGTCTAGGAAGAAGGAAACCCTCTTGGAGGATCTCAAGGAAACTTTTGACAATCTCCAGGTCTACAAAATGATGCTTAACCCGGCAAAGTGTGTTTTTGGTGTTCCTACAGGAAAGCTTCTGGGGTTCTTGGTCTCTGAGCGTGGCATCGAGGCTAACCCAGATAAAATCAAGGCTATCACCTCTTCGCGAGAGCCAACATGCATCAATGATGTTCGGCGTATTGTGGGCCGGATTGCTACGCTGAGCCGGTTCATAAGCCGGCTGGGGAGAAGGCCATCCCTTTGTATCAGATGCTGAAGAAGATAGACAAGTTTAAGTGGAGTAAGGCAGCCGCAGAGGCGCTTGACGCTCTTAACAAGCAGTTGACTGAGCCGCCAGTATTAGCCGCTCGGGCTGAGAAAGAGCCGCTACTCCTATATGTAGCAGCTAACAGCCGGGCGGTCAGTGTGGCCATTGTGGTTGAGCGTAAGGAGGCAGGGAAAGAGTATCTCGTTCAGAGGCCTGTTTATTACATCAGTGCGGTCTTGGCTGAGTCTAAGCAGAGGTATCTACATTGGCAGAAGCTTGTATACGGGGTTTTTATGGCTAATCGTAAGCTAAAGCACTACTTTTCGGGCCATCAAATAACTGTAGTAAGCTCTGCCCCGTTGGGAGATATTATTCAGAACAGAGAAGCTACGGGGAGGATTGCCAAGTGGGCTTTGGAGTTGGGGCCTCTTAACGTCAATTACACCCCTCGTACAGCAATTATGTCTCAAGCCTTGGTGGATTTCATAAATGATTGAATAGAGTGCCAGGCGCCTGAAGAGAAGCCGGACAACACATACTGGACTATACATTTTGACGGGTCTAAACAGCTTGAGGGGTCTGGTGCTGGGGTGGTTCTCACCTCCCCCAAAGGTGACAAATTTTGTTATGTGCTCCGGTTGATGTTCCCCAGTACTAATAATGCTGCTGAGTATGAAGCCTTGCTCCATGGTTTGAGAGTTGCTAAGGAGATGAATTTGAGCCGGGTTAGATGCCTGGGCGACTCAGACCTTGTGGCTCAACAAGTTTCAGGTACTTGGGATTCTAACGACCCACGGATGGCGGCTCATCGACAGGCGGTTGATATTGTTTCTAGGTCATTTCAAAGGCTATCAGGTGGATCATATTGATCGTCGACGGAACGAGGCGGATGATGCTTTATCACGACTCGGGTCTCAGCGTAAGCCGGTGCCGCCTAATGTTTTTCTCGATGTATTAGATCATCCGACTGTCAAGATGCCTTCTGAGGAGGATCTGGCAATTCCTGACCCGGAGGCGGGTCTAGTAGCGGCTCTACATGTTATTCCAGATTGGACTACTCCTTATTTAGCATACTTGACACATGGCGAATTGCCGGATGATGAGAGCCGGGCTCGGGAAATCATTCGCCGTTCTAAATCAATGACAATCATCAATGGTGAATTGCACAAATGCAGTGTGATAGGTGTTTTCCAACGTTGTGTATCGCCAGAGGAGGGTCAGTAGATCTTAAATGAAATCCATCCTGGCGACTGTGGACATCATGCCGGGTCAAGATCTTTAGTGGCCAAAGCTTTTCGGCATGGTTTTTTCTGGTTGACGGCTCACAAGGATGCAGAGGATCTGGTCCGTAAGTGTGACGCTTGTCACAAATTTGGCCGACGTGCTCATGTTCCGGCTCAAGAGTTGAGGATGATACATATTACTTGGCCGTTTGCGGTCTGGGGGCTTGATATGGTAGGGCCCTTCAAGAGGTCCAAAGATAAGAAAACGCACCTCTTGGTGGCGGTTGACAAGTTTACCAAATGGGTTGAGGCTGAGCTAGTAAGCAAGTGTGATGCGGCTACAACGGTTGAGTTTGTCAAGAAATTGATCTTTCGTTTTGGCTAGCCACACAGTACTATCACTGATAATGGTACGAATTTGTCCAAGGGGGCTATGAAGGTGTTCTGTGAGAAGGAGCATATCCGTCTTGATGTTTCAGCCATGGCACATCCACAGTCCAATGGCCAAGCTGAACGGGCTAATCAGGAAATCCCGCGAGGGGTTAAACCTCAGCTCATGGTCCCTTTGAAACGGACGCCCGGGTGTTGGGTTGATGAGTTGCCTTTCGTCTTATGGAGCATCCGGACTACACCTAACAGGTCTACAGGTTTTACACCTTTTTTCATGGTCTACGGGGCTGAGGCGGTTCTACCTAGTGACATCCGACATGATTCACCAAGGGTGGCAGCTTATGTTGAGATGGATAATGAGATAGCACGTCAAGATGCGTTGGATGCCTTGGATGAAGCACGAGAGTTAGCAGCGGCCAGATCGGCAATTTATCAACAAGACTTGCGACGCTATCACAGCCGCAGGGTGAAGACCCGGACGTTCGAGGAAGGAGACCTGGTGCGCCGGCTCATTCAAGACCAATCTGGGATGCATAAGCTTTCTCCGCCGTAGGAAGGACCCTTTGTGGTTAGCAGAAACCTCAAAAACGGGTCATACTATCTTATTGATATTCGTGATGAGTCAGCTATGGTGGGTAGGGAGACTTTGCGGCCATGGAACGTGGCACACTTGCGGCCATATTATACTTGATAGATGATGCAGATCCATTATCATTGTACATATCATATTTATATAGAGTAGTACTACTACCAAAGACTGGAGCCTCGGCTCTTATATGTATCTTTATGATCTAAGGATGAGATTCTTCAATACCAGCAAATTTGCAGTCCCCATGGTTCTTTGACCCGCCAAGGCCTTGCCGGTTAATCTCGTTTTGGAGACCCTGAACCAGTTAAAGTGACCTGTTGAATTTATTCCAGTCAATCTCGCTTTAGAGACCCAGAGCCGGTTCACAGAGTTGACATCCAATCTCGCTTTAGAGACCCTGAACTGATGTCAATACATTAAATTCTTACCAGCCAATCTCGCTTTAGAGACCCTGAGCTGATTCACAGAGTTGACGGCCAATCTCGCTTTAGAGACCCTGAACTGCTGTAAGTTAAACAATTAAGCTCTTACCAGTCAATCTCGCCTTAGAGACCCTGAGCCGGCTCACAGAGTTGACGGCCAATCTCGCTTTAGAGACCCTGAACTTGTATGATGCGCAATTGGCTTTATGACTAATTTGAGTACATTAAGTGCTGTTGTTGATGGAGGCTTCTTACCTTTGGTATAGCTTAAAAATTCCCCTAAGGCAACAGCGTGTACATCAAATTCCAGTTGCTTATCAACTGCGGCCATCAAAGGGGGCTTCTTACCGACGGGTATCGCTTATCTCACCCTAATGGTCGGCTTTATGCCACTTCCGGTTACTTATTAACCGCGGTTGTTGAAGGGGGCTTCTTACTGACGGGTTCGCTTATCTCACCCTAACAACCGGCGTTTACGCCAAAAATAGTTGTGGAAGGAGGCTTCTTGCCCTTGGGTATAGCTTACATAAACCCTTCACACAGCCGGCTAGTACAATTACTAGTCGCGGCTGTCGAATGGATGCTTCTTGCCATAAGGTATAGCTTACATAAAACCATCGGCAGCCGGCCCTATTCAACATTGGCTGATTGGAGGAGGCTTCTTGCCTTCGGGTATAGCTTACATCACCCTCCAACAGCAGGCTTTTTTGAGCTGCGGTTGTCAGTAGAGGCTTCTTACCTTTGGTATAGCTTACATAAACCTATTGACAACCGGTGTTGGCATACAATGGATAAACATTTACTGTTAAAAGGAGGCTTATTACCATCATGGTACAGCTTACATCAGCCTTTATACAGCCGGTTGTAGGCCACTTTAAAAGTTCTCAACAGTCGTTGTTGTCACATAGAGGCTTCCTACCGTCCGTTATAGCTTACTTTGTCCTATGACAGTCGACTCTTCCATGGCATTTCATTATAAAGAAAAGGGAAGTCATACTGGTCCGGTTGATGGAGTAAATTTCCCAGGTCTAATTACTCCGGGTGAAGGACAGACGTCTCGGAAAGATTACGCGTTGGTTTATCAGCAGCCGCGTTTTGTTCATGGAAGTTTATTACCAATAGAGGTGTTCTCCAGTTCTAAAAGAGCTTTGAAGACTTATAAGTGCCTCTCATGAATCATTGGCAGATTTATCAAAGATGGAAGTAAAGAGCTGAGAAAGATGCTTGACAGTCATATAAATCGAACAGCCGGCAAGTGCATTTAAGATGTTAAAAGGCTGTTACAAAAGACGTTCTCAGAGGGAACGAATGATGTTTCTAATAAAGTTTTAACACGCCATTGGCGGGTAATTACAAGAGCCGCTCTTGCTCTGAATATTACAAAGTTCGGTCACTCGGCCGGCTCACCCTGCTCTGGCTCTCCCGCGGTTCGGATCTGAAGATTGCCGAGTTCCCAGTTGCAGTTAGAGACGGCATCAAAGGACCCTTCAAAGAAAGGGGTGACGTTAAGCTCACCAGGGAAGAGATCCTTGCTTCGGGCGGGTGTTAGATCTTTACATTCGTAAAGAGGCCCGCGGATCCGTTTGTCTTCCTGGTCATAAGCTGCTTGGTAGCTCTTCAGATCATCCTCTGCCTCATCATCCATGACAGACGCCAGGAAGCGAGAGTCCTTGACGACTTTGAAATAGTCTTCTTCAGAAAATTCTGAGCCGTCAACCTTCTTCAAAGGATTCCCACCCATCATCTCATCTGATGTGAGATCCGGCGCGAAGGCCATGGCCCGGATCAAGCCCGCACTGGCTCCAGAGCGGAAAGCTGACTTCTTCAGCTCTTGTATTTGCTTGGGCACCATTGAGAACAGCTCTAATACCCCTTTCAGGGCCTTGGGAATCTTCTCCTTGTACTGTATGCTCTTGATGGTAAACATTTCACCGCAATATAGTTGTTCAGTGAAGGTGTACACGGCCTTCAGCGATAGGATGCTGTCGTCTGCAAGTTGCCGGCTCAAAGGTCCTACATGAGCCGGAAGAGACATGTGAGTCGTCAGTTATTTCATGACGGATGATAAGTAAGGAGTACGGTATGATTGACTTACTGAATAAGGTGGCAGACATCTTGGCGATGTGCCGTTGGAGCCCTTGGAGCTCCTCAGCAACGGCGAAGAGCCGCTGATCGGCATCATCTGCCCGTTTTATCAGTGCGGCTTTCTCCGACTCAGCCGCTTCTTTTAATGTTGTTAGCTCGGCGGTGACCTTTGATACTTCTTCGGCTAACAGCCGACATCTCTCATCAGCAAGGCTTCGTGCTTCCTGTTGAGTTGCCAAGTTGATTGTAAGATCCGCCAGCTGAGAGTCGGCGGTGTTCAGAGCGTCCTGTGCATATTCAAAACAAAGTATAAGCTGTTGCAGCAACAAGAGTATTCATATATATAGGGATTCACAGTTCAAGTTTTACAAGTCTCAAACATATTGCAAGCAATATATTTGACACTTGGGGGCTAATGTATATTTCATCTGTTTGAATCTACAGTTCCAGCTCATCTTCCTCAAAATTGACCCGGAACTTGGGGGCTACACATTGGCTCTTTTCTGATCTCAAAAGGCCCAACTCAAATAAAATTTGAGCCGGCCCTTGGGAGCTACCCTGCACTTTTATTCAAGTACGAAAGTCCCGACTCAAATAAATTTGAGCCGGCCCTTGGGGGCTACATTTGGCAGTATATAAGTGTTGACAGTATCTAAAGCAAAGGTGTTTTCTACATAACCTTTGAAAGAAGACCCGAATTCAACTCTACATTAGATTAAATCCGGCCCTTGGGGGCTGGGGAAGGTTATGGCTGAAGAAAGGTAACATGCCTCATATTTTGCCTTCATCATGCTGACCAGCCGGAGTTCCAAGTCTCGGCTGGTGTTGACCCTGTTCATTTAGCCGGAGTGGAGTTCTTCGGCTGTCATCTTGTCGTACGATGAGTCAAACTCAAGTTTCCGCAAAGCTTTAGACGGCTCAGTATGCCGGGTTAAGACATGCGCTGGTGAAGGACGCTTCTGAGCAGACCCGGTGATGATCATTCGGAGTCGCAGGAGTTTTGGTGGGTGTAATCGGCCTTGAAGGAGCAACTGGGGAGTGTTCCATGATAACATCATCTGCTGCCGGCTCAGTGGAGGCAGCTGGTGGAGCTTCCTCTTCCGCCGGAGTTTCCTCCGGTTGAGCCGGGGCCGGCTGTTCAGGTTCTTGATTGTCAATGACGGGCCCGAAAGAGAGTTGATTGGTCTTGCGGCGTTTCGCCTGAGCACTACAAAGTGAAAGGGTTATCATTTGAAGGAGACTGGTATTTCATCAAGACATCCGGATATTTTAAATACTTACAGAGGATTGATCTTTGGTGGGGGTATGACTGATGCTGAAGAGTCGCCCGAAGAGGGCGTCTTCTTAAAAAGCAAGACACAGAAATGATAAGACGCTTAGACATGAAGAGAAACGAAAAAGGGAAGTACGGATACTAACCTCTGCAGGCCGCTTCTTAGGAGCCGGCGAATTTGGTAGTCCCGATGCAAGCTCTATAGAGCCGGCGCTCTGGGTCTGACGTCGTTCAGTTTGCTGTTTCTTTTTTTAAGAAGAAATCGGGAGCCAGATGAGCGAGAGGGTGAGATAGAGGAAATTTTCTAACGACCCGCCGTGGCTTTCGGAAGAAATATTCTGAGTCGGAGTACATCCAGGTTACCTCAGGAGCGTTGGCATGACTGGTTCAACTTCGTCCTGTGAGACACGGAAACATTGTTAAAGAGCCGGCAAGACAAAAGGTCAAGTAACTAAAGTTAAAGATTTTACCTCCGACTCTGAAGAGGTCGGCTGTTCGAACCAGTTCTCTTGAGGAGCTGCCTTTCTTTGCTTCTTGGTGACGGCTTTCTTCTTGGCTGCCTTTGGAGGAGGAACGTATTCCTTCTTCCAGAAGTCCGAGTCAGCCTGTGCAAATTGAGCCGGAGGAAGGATATCAAGGTTTGAAAAAGAGTATGTAAACATGCAACAAACGGAAGAAAGACAAAAATACTTACAAGAGGCGCCGGGTTGGTCGTGCAGAAGGGCGCTAGGCCGATGGTGCTGCAAGAGCTGGAGGTCTCGTGCACAAGACTTCGGACGGTCATACAGATGTCGTCCTCAGTCAAAGTGGTGGCGCTGAAGCACAATTCGCTGTAGTACTGTCCCGGATATTCATACATGAGCTAGTTCCGGCGGCTCAGAGGCATGATCCGCCATGCTACCCAGCAGCGGATGAGGTCAGTTCCAATGAGGCCGTTGGCCAGGAGAGCCTTCACTCTGGCGTGGGGCTTCTCGTATCTAGCACGGTTGGCAGCTGAGAGCCGGTCGGGCAGTGAGGTATCAGTTGAGAGCCGGGAAGGACGATAACCCGGCAGGCGATGTTCCGTGTCCGAAGACGTGTCTTTGCAATAGAACCACGTCTTGTTCCAATCCTTTGGGTGGCTGGGCATCTGAATAGCCGGAAAGGTGATACCCCTCCAGCGTTGGATGGTGATTCCTATGAGTTCCAAGCTAGGCCCGCTCTTGTACTCAGTCTAGCGTTTGGCGTAGAAGAACTCTCAAAAGAATCCGACTGATGGCCTAGACTGAAGATATGCCTCACAGAGGACTTGGAAATGGCAAATATTTGATACGGAATTTGGCGCCAGGTCTTGGGGATGCAGCTTGTATAGATGGAGAATGTCACGAAAGAACTTTGACCTGGGTGGCATGAATCCTCGTTCGATGTGATCTGTGAAAACTACAACCTCCCCTTTCTTTGGTGCGGGGCGGGTCTCATCACCGGGAACTCGCCAGTTGATCACTTCCTTCGGAGGAAGGGTGCCAGTGGCTACTAGGTCAGACAGATACTCTTCGGTCACGTAGGAGCCGACCCAATTGCAGGAATTGGTGGCGCGTGTCATACTGGCGGCTTCAAGACCCGGCTGATAAGAGCCGGAGGGAGTCTAGCGGCTCACTATGGGTGGAAGAGCCGGAAGTCAATCAAGACCCGGACAAACAGGTTTCACAAATTGTTACTAAAGTTTTGGATCTACCGAAGCCGAAAAAGGAGTTCTACGCCGACCTAAGCAAAGAACAGTGGGAAATGAAAAATTGGCCTACAGCCCTAACAGCCCGCGCATTGTGCGCGGACGGACCATGTACGGTGGCGGTGGTGACGGCACGACGTAAAGGACGCACGGCCGGACCCAATACTTGGCCGTGCGGCCGCACCGCAGATCGGTAACGCGCGGCGAAGGTCCACCAGAGGAAACCCTACTTTCTATCGATTTAAGCTACGGGAAAGAGATACTTACCGGAGGTGGAGACGGCGGAGGACGAGATTCTAGTCCGAACAGGTCGATGCAGCGGCCTGTGTTGGTGACAGACGAGCGGTGGCGCCGGAGCGTAGCGGACGAGCTAGAGCGACGAGCGGCGGCAGGAAGAAGAAGAAGGGGCGCACGAGCGGGAATGAATTGGTTTGACCCGTGTGGGTCCTATTTAACAGGAGAGAGACACGGAATCCCAGGCGTCAACACTGGTCTTGCCCAAACGGACGCCTCGATTTTCGGTAAGCGGTTAAATGCGAGAGATTTGGTGATATGTCAGCGTATCTGTGATGTCATGCCGGGTCATTCTGTGGCGACTCTCAGACAATTATAAGAGACGGATGAAATGAGCTGGCTCACTTCAACCTGGGGCCTAATGTTGGGGATATAACCCCGTGATATGACCCGGCTGGAAGATTCCGGTTGATAGCATTGGTTATGAGCCAGCCCACGAAGACATGTATCAGCTAGAGGCCCAAGAAGATTGGTGGCTCTTAATGTGGGCCGGACGGTGGAGACCCGAATGCGCAAGACCTTCCAAAGGATAACTTGGCTAGTAAGATAGAGATAGATTCGGAGATGTAAACATGATCTGACTGTGCAATTGTAAGAGCCGACGGTTCTGACCTCTTATATAAAGGCAGAGTCGGGGCGGCTTAGAGGTTAGGTTATCGAAAACTAGGTTAAGCTTCTAGCTCCTTGTAATCGATACAACAAGCAATAACAACACAAGCAGGACGTAGGCTTTTACCTCGACTTGAGGGGCCGAACCTGGGTAAACTCGTGTCCTTCGTCTCGATCAACCCCTTTGAGTCCACTACCATGGCGATGGCTCCGAACTCAAGTCTGGTAACCCGGACATCTGTCGTGACAAAACCACGACACTACGCACACGCAAACCTATCCATGGTGATGAGCATCTACGAGAGGGAGAGTGGATCTACGCACCCTTGTAGATCACTAAGCGGGAAGCGTTAAGAAACACGGTTGGTGTAGTCGATCTTCTTCATGATCCAAACCGCCGAGCGTCCCGCGATCTAATCACGAACCGTCCCACGAACCAATCACGAACCGTCCCGCGATCTCGTCACGATCAGTCCCACGATCAAATCACGAACGTCCCGTGGCCTTGATCACGATCCTTCCGATCTAGTACCGAACGGACGACACCTCCGCGTTCAGCACACGTGCAGCTTGATGATGATCTCCACCGTCTTGATCCAGCAAGAGGAGGCGGAGAGGAGGAAGAGTTCACCGGCAGCATGACGGCGCTCCAGTGATGGTGGTGGAGTGATTCCGGCAGGGCTTCACCTAAGCACTGCGGAAAACCGATCTAGAGGAGCACCGGTGGAACGGGTAGCACGTGGCCATAAATTCTGTGCAAAAACCCTCTATTCCACCAGTATATATAGGAGGAGAGGAGAGGCAGCCTTGGCGCAAGGGCAAGGCCCTCTAGGAGTCGGCCGGCCAAGGTGGAGGAGTCCTACTCCTCCTCCACTCCTAGTAGGAGTAGGACTCTTCCTTTTTTTGCCTTTTTCTCCACTTTTCTCTTTGGGCTTTTCTCTCCTGGTGCATAGGCCTTGTGTGGCTATTCCACCTGCCCACTAAGGGCTGGTTAATACTCTCCCACAGCCCATGAACCCTCTTGGGTCGAAATACCCCTCCCAGAGGTCTCCCGGTACACTACCGGAACTCCCGGTACACTACCGATGAGCCCGAAACTTTTCCGGCGACCAAACTGGGACTTCCTATATATGAATCTTTACCTCCGGACCATTTTGGAGCTCCTCGTGATGTCCGGGATCTCATCCGGGACTCTGAACAACCTTCGGTCACCACCATACATAACTCTACACTACCGAACGTCACCAAACCTTAAGTGTGCAGAACCTGTGGGTTCGAGAACTATGTAGACATGACCGAGACACCTCTACGGTCAATTTTGGGGATATAACCCCGTGATATGACCCGGCAAGAAGGTTCAGGTTGATATCGTTTAGCTATAAGCCGGCCCATGGAGACATGTGTTAGTTGGAGGCCCAAGAAGATTGGCGGTTCTTACTGTGGGACGGACGACAGAGACCCGGAGATACGAGACCTTCCAAAGGATGATTTGGGTGATAAGGTAGAGATAGACTCAGAGATGTAATCATGATCCGGTTGTACAATGGTGAGACCCGACGACTCTGACCTCTTATATAAAGGTAGAGCCGGGGGCGACTTAGAGGTTAGGTTATCGAAAACTAGGGCAAGCTCTTAGCTCCTTGTAATCGATACATTAAGCAATAAACAACACAAGCAAGACGTAGGCTCTTACCTCGACTTGAGGGGCCGAACCTGGGTAAACTCGTGTCCTTTGTCTCGTCTAACCCCTTTGAGTCCACTACCATGGCGATGGCTCCGAACTCAAGTCTGGTAAACCGGACAACTGCCGTGACAAAACCACGACAGTTGGCGCCCACCGTGGGGCCCGCGTTTGGTGGTGTCGAGTTCTCAAAGGGTTCTCTTCCAGAGCTCGAAGGATACGTGGTGGGGAAGATGAGCAAGAGTCGCCGCGGCCGGCTCTACATCGACGACGCCAGCTGGGGGCTCGACGCTGCTTCTGTGGAATATGGTCTTAGGATTTCGTTCGGCGGGATCCAACTGTTCATCGAAAAGATCGACGGATCTACACCCGGGCTGGATGTCTGCACCAACTTCATCGAGCCGGCTCGGCGTCTTCAGCCCGCACGTAAGGCACGCCCTACCCGTGTTAACCTGGTTCAGAAACACGTCTTCGTGGACTTCACTCAAGGCATGGATTTGGAAGCGTCCGGGTCTCCAGGGACTCTCGTACACTCGGACGATGAGTCGTCAAGTGGAGAAACAGAATCTATTTATCAGCTCAGCAATGGTGGCCTTGGGGGCTACGGTGGCACCCGCCCCGAGTCAGAGAATGGTGAGTCAGGTGAGCCGGAGCGGCCGTCTCACGCGGCGGTTTTCATGGCAGGGCCAGGGGCGGCCGGGTCAGGAGCTAACCCTCCCCAGCCGCCGGCTCAGGGCCTGGTGGAACGGATGGATGAGCTTGAAGCTATATTGGCTACAAAGGTCACAGCAGAGAATCAGGCGGCTCGTAATGAGGAGATCGCAAGGATCAAGGGCCGGATGGCCGAGGAACGTCAGAGGATATCCGAGTTAAATGCGCAGATGGACACAGAAGCAGCTGGCTCAAGGCCGGCGCTCTTCGTCTGGGGCTGGAACAGGCTTCAGCGGCAGCTGTACAACGCAGGAGGCACCAGTCCCGTCTGCCGGAGCGCTATGAGGCAAGGAATCTTTTCAATACCCCCGACTCTGGGAGAGCGGCAGCTGCCCCTGAGGAAGGGCGAGCAGTGGCTCACACGACCCCACCCGAAGGGTTCACGACACCAGCCGGTCATTATTCTAACCCGGCTGAAAACATGGTAGCGGCGGCTGCTCAGCTGGGAACGATCCCCATCCCAGATGAAGCGCCCTTTGCGGAGGAGGTGAGGAATTCCATCGGGTACCTACAAACGGCCGTGGCTCAGCAAGAGAAATATACTCACAGCCGGAGCAGAATTCACTCCACCCCTCTCCACAGTCGAAGTTTTAGCCGGCGTTATGAGTCGCCGGCAGTTTCTAGTAGTGGTCCACATCATGGTCCTGTAATAGGACATACGGCGCTAGATGCACAAGCCTTGGTGGACCGGGCAAGGAACAGGCGCGAACAGGAGATGGCAATGGTTCCTCCGGGTCTCGCACCCTTGATATTGACAGAGGCTAGGGCGGCTGGCAGTGCTAGAGCCGTGGGAGTTCCATGCCTAACTCCGGCTCTACGGAGTGAAAGGTTGCCCAAAGATTTTAAGGGGCCCCGGAAGGTGCCTAATGACACGTCGGATCTCCCTCCCGAGGCTTGGGTTGAGAGCTATGAGCTAGCTATGGAGATGCTAGACGTCAGTGAAGCTGTTTTTGCAAAATATTTCATCATGATGCTCGAGGGTCCGTCTCGCACATGGTTGAAGGGTTTGCCACCCAACACCATAGGTTCTTGGGCTGAATTGAGGGCGAAGTTTATCAAAAATTTCCAAGGGACTTGTAAGCAGCCTATAACTATTGTAGATTTGGATCACTGTGTACAGCAGGAGAATGAGTCAGTTCATCATTGGGTTCGGCAGGTGTCAACCATTATTCATTCGTCCGAGCAGATCATGGCGGCTCAAGCAGTGCTTATTCTGGAGAAGAATTGTCATTTTGTTCCATTGAAGCAGAAGCTTGGCCGGCTTAAGCGCACGTGCCAAGATATGGGGGAGCTCATGACAGCTCTAACAAAATATGCCGACTCGGATACTACCAAAGATCCAGGTTCGGATGAGGAGAAATCAAATCAAGGAAAGAAGAACAACCAAAGCAAGAACTTTGGAAACAACGGGAATCAGAACAGACAGAAGAACGCTGGTGGCGGTTCAGAGCTAGCGGCAAATGCAAACACAGGGCCGAATGTTCCCAAGGGGAACAGGCGTTATAAGCCATACCAGCGTGATAATAGGCCCCCTTTCAATTTAGAAGCAGTGCTTAGGAAGCCCTGTCCGGAGCATAGTAGGCATGAGAAGGCATCCATGCATGCGTGGGGTGACTGTTTCATCATGCAGAGATTTCAGAATCAGCACTTTCAACCACCTCATAATCAGGGCGGCGGGCTGCCTGACGGCTCAGGGCCTGGCGGGTCAGCCACGGCAGGTCAGGTGCTGGCTTTGGTGCTGGCGGCTCAGGAACAGGTCATCCGGGTCATAGTAATCAGCAGCATCAACAATATCCTGGTAACAATAATCATAATAATTAGCAGCAGCAACAACAACAGCAGCAGTGCAATCAGTCTGGGTTTCAGAGCAATCCAAAACAGCTCAGTTCAGGGCAGTATCATGTGTTTACAACTGGTAACAGCTGGCGAGATGACAAGCTACGGAGGCGAGCAGTTAATACGGTCGAGCCGGCTCTCCCACGATACTTGCCATGGTCAGAATATGATATAACATGGAGCAGGCAAGATCACCCGCCAAGGGTGGATGACCCGGGCCGGTTAGCTCTGGTCGTGCCCCCCCAGATACATGGTTATGGAGTAAACAAGGTGCTCATGGACGGAGGTAGTAGTATCAACATCTTATATTATGACACTTTCCGGCGAATGAAGCTATTAGACATGGATCTTAAAACTTCATCTACTGTCTTTCATGGTGTGGTGCCTGGTAAGTCGGCATACCCGGTAGGTAAAATCTCTTTGGAGGTGGCTTTTGGCGATGAATACAATTACAGGGTGGAGACCTTGTGGTTTGAGGTAGTCAAGATCAAGAGACCTTATAACGCATTATTCGGGCGGCCGGCTTACGCCAAGTTCATGGCTAGGCCTTGTTATGTTTATATGCAGCTCAAGATGCCTGGCTTAAACGGCACGATTACAGTTCAGGGTAATCGGAAGACGGCTATTGAGTGCGAGGAAGGTGATGTGGCTTATGCTGAGGCTAGCTGTGCGCAGGAGGAGTTGAAATTTTATAAAGAGAATGTTGACCCGGAGGACATGACTCCGCTGAAGAAGCCAAACACAGAAACAAATCCGCCTCTCAAGTTTTCAGCGGATGATACTAAAACAGTGGATTTTACCCTTGGCGACTCATCCAAGTAGTTTATCATTGGGGCTCATATGGATCCCAAATAGGAAAGCGCGCTCATCGAATTCATCCGTGAGAATCGGGACATCTTTGCATGGAAACCTTCTGACATGTCGGGTGTACCGAGAGAATTCGCTGAGCACAATCTAAATGTGAATCCGAAGTTCAAGCCGATTAAGCAGTTTCTGCGGCGTTTCAATGAGGAGAGGCAGAGAGCTATCGGAGAAGAGGTTGCCCGGCTCTTGGCCGCCGGCTTTATAGTTGAAGTTTTTCACCCGGAGTGGCTAGCTAACCCGGTGTTGGTACTTAAAAAGAATGGCACTTGGCGTATGTGCATAGATTACACAGATCTCAACAAGGCTTGTCCGGCTGATCCCTTTGCACTTCCTCGCATCGATCAGATCATTGATGCAACAGCCGGTTGTGAGAACTTGTGTGTTTTGGATGCTTACTCTGGGTATCATCAGATCAAAATGGCAGTCAAGGACCAGGAGAAGACATCGTTTATCACACTTTTTGGGGCATTCTGCTACGTCTCCATGCCTTTTGGGCTTAAGAGTGCCCAGGCGACTTATCAGCGGTGTGTGCAGAATTGTCTCCACACTCAGATTGGCCGTAATGTTCATGCCTATGTGGATGACATAGTGGTGAAGTCAAGGAAGAAAGAAACTCTCTTGGAGTACCTTAAGGAAACTTTTGATAATCTCCGGGTCTACAAGATGATGCTTAACCCGGCAAAGTGTGTTTTTGGTGTTCCTATAGGAAAGCTCTTAGGGTTCTTGATCTGTGAACGTGGCATCGAGGCTAACCCGGATAAGATTAAGGCTATCACTTCTTTGCGAGAGCCGACGTGCATCAATGATGTCCAGCGTATTGCGGGCCGGATCGCTGCGCTGAGCCGGTTCATCAGCCGGCTTGGGGAAAAGGCCATCCCTTTATACCAAATGATGAAAAAGACGGACGAGTTCAAGTGGAGCAAGGCAGCCGCAGAGGCATTGGAAGCCCTTAAGAAGCAGTTGATTGAGCCGCCAGTATTAGCCGCTCCGGCTGAGAAAGAGCCGCTACTCTTATATGTAGCCGCTAACAGCCGGGTGGTTAGTGTGGCGATTGTGGTTGAACGCAAAGAGGCAGGCAAGGAATATCCCGTTCAGAGGCCTGTCTACTACATCAGTGAGGTCTTAGCTGAGTCCAAGCAGCAGTATCTGCATTGGCAGAAGCTTGTATATGGCGTCTTTATGGCTAATCGTAAGCTGAAGCACTATTTTTTGGGCCATCCAATAACTGTTGTAAGCTCTGCCCTGTTGGGAGATATTATTCAGAACAGAGAGGCTACAGGGCGGATTGCTAAACGGGCTTTGGAGTTGGGACCTCTCAACATCAGTTACACCCCTCGTACAACAGTTAAGTCTCAGGCTTTGGTGGATTTTATAAATGATTGGACAGAGTGCCAGGCGCCTGAAGAGAAGCCGGATAACACATATTGGACTATACACTTTGACGGGTCTAAGCAGCTTGAGGGGTCTGGTGCTGGAGTAGTTCTCACCTCCCCGAAGGGTGATAAATTTTGTTATGTGCTCCGATTGATGTTCCCCTGTACTAATAATGCTACTGAGTATGAAGCCTTGCTCCATGGTTTGAGAGTTGCTAAGGAGATGAATTTGAGGCAGGTTAGATGCCTAGGCGATTCAGATCTGGTAGCTCAGCAGGTTTCAGGTACTTGGGATTCTAAAGACCCACGGATGGCGGCTTGTCGTCAGGCAGTTGATATTGTTGCAGGTCATTTCAAAGGGTATCAGGTGGACCATATTGATCGTCGACGGAATGAGGCAGCTGATGCTTTATCACGACTCGTATCTCAGCGTAAGCCGGTGCCGCCTAATGTTTTTCTTGATGTGTTATATCATTCGACTGTTAAGATGCCTTCTGAGGAGGATCTGGCAATTCCTGACCCCGAGGAGGCTCTAGTGGCGGCTTTACATGTTATTCCAGATTGGACTACTCCTTATTTAGCGTTCTTAACGCGCGACGAGTTGCCGGATGATGAGAGCCGGGCTCGGGAAATTGTTCGCCGTTCCAAGTCCATGGCAATTATAAGGGGCGAGTTACACAAATGCAGTGTGACAGGTGTTTTCCAACGATGTGTGTCGCTAGAGGAGGGCCAACAGATTTTACGTGAAATCCATGATGGCGACTGTGGGCATCATGTCGGGTCACGATCTTTAGTGGCCAAGGCTTTTCGACATGGTTTCTTCTGGTTGACGGCTCATAAGGATGCAGAGGATCTGGTCCGTAAGTGTGACGTGTGTCAGAAATTTGGCCGACGTGCTCATATTCCAGCTCAAGAATTGCGGACGATACCTATTACCTGGCCATTTGCGGTCTGGGGGCTTGATATGGTAGGACCTTTCAAGAGGTCCAAAGATAAGAAAACACACCTCTTGGTGGCGGTTGACAAGTTTACCAAGTGGGTAGAGGCTGAGCCAGTAAGCAAGTGTGATGCGGCCACAGCAGTTGAGTTTGTCAAATCCTTGATCTATCGTTTTGGCTATCCACACAGTATTATCATAGATAATGGCACAAATTTGTCTAAGGGGGCTATGAAAGCGTTCTGTGAGAAGGAGCATATCCGGCTTGATGTTTCAGCCGTGGCACATCCACAGTCCAATGGTCAAGCCGAGCGGGCGAATCAGGAAATTTTGCGAGGGGTTAAACCCCGACTCATGGTCCCTTTGCAGCGGACACCCGGGTGTTGGGTTGACGAATTGCCGTCTGTCCTATGGAGCATCCGTACTACACCTAACAGGTCTACAGGTTTTACACCTTTTTTCATGGTCTATGGAGCTGAGGCGGTTCTACCCAGTGACATCCGGCATGATTCACCAAGAGTGGCGGCTTATGTTGAGACGGACAATGAGCTTGCACGTCAAGATGCATTAGATGCCTTGGACGAAGCACAAGAGTTAGCAGCGGCCAGATCAGCACTTTACCAACAAGACCTGTGACGCTATCATAGCCGCAGGGTGAAGACCCGGACATTCCAGGAAGGTGACCTCGTGCTCCGGCTTATTCAAGATCAAACTGGGATGCATAAACTCTCTCCACCATGGGAAGGGCCCTTTTTGGTCAGCAGAAACCTCAACAATGGGTCCTACTATCTCATTGATGTTCGTGATGAGTCGGATACGGCGGGTCAGGAAACCTTGCGACCATGGAACGTGGCGCACTTGCGGCCATATTATACTTAAGAGCTGATGCAGATCTGTTATCATTGTACATACCATATTTATATAGAGTAGTATTACTACCAAAGACTCGAGCTCCGGCTCTTATTTGTATCTTCATGATTTAAAGAGGAAATTCTTCAATACTAGCAACTTTGCAGTTCCTGTGGCTCTCTTGATTCGTCAAAATCTTACCAGTCAATCTCGCCTCAGAGACCCTGAGCCGGCTCACATAGTTGACGGCCAATCTCGCTTTAGAGACCCTGAACTGTTGATACTCTTACCAGTCAATCTCGCCTCAGAGACCCTGAGCCGGCTCACATAGTTGACGGCCAATCTCGCTTTAGAGACCCTGAACTGTTGTAAGTTAAAAATTAAAAAGCTCTTATCAGTCAATCTCGTCTTAGAGACCCTGAGCCGGCTCACATAGTTGACGGCCAATCTCGCTTTAGAGACCCTGAACTAGTATGAGGTATAGTTTGAGTACGTTAAGCGCTGTTACTGATGGAGGCTTCCTACCTTTGGTATAGCTTAAAAATTCCCCTAAGGCAGCAGCGTGTACATCAAATTCCAATTGTTTATCAACTGCGGCCATCGAAGGGGGCTTCTTACCAACGGGTATCGCTTATCTCACCCTAATGGTCGGCTTTTATGCCATTTCCGGTTACTTACTAACCGCGGTTGTCGAAGGGGGCTTCTTACCGACGGGTTCGCTTATCTCACCCTAACAACCGGCGTTTACGCCAAAAATAGTTGCGGAAGGAGGCTTCTTGCCCTTGGGTATAGCTTACTTAAACCCTTCACGCAGCCGGCTAGTACAATTACTAGTCGCGGCTGTCGAATGGATGCTTCTTGCCGTAAGGTATAGCTTACATAAAACCATCGGCAGCCGGCCCTATTTAATATTAGCTGGTTTGAGGAGGCTTCTTGCCGTCATGGTATAGCTTACATCACCCCTCTTACAGCCGGCTATAGGCCGCTTTAAAAGTTTTCAACAGTCGTCATTGTTACATAGAGGCATCCTATCGTCAGGTATAGCGTACTTTATCCTATGGCAGCCGGCCCTTCCATGACCTTTTATCATACGACAAGGAGTGGTAATGCTCCGGATGATGGAGTAAAATTCCCGGCTCTCATGAGTCCGGATGAAGGTTACACGTTTCAGAAAGGCTATGTGCTGGTCTATCAACAGCCGTGTTTTATTCATGGGGGCTGACTACTACTAGAGGTATTATCCGGCTCTCAATGAATTCTAACGATTTACAAAATATCTCATATGAATTGGTGGCAAGCTTGTCAAAGCTGGAAGAATAGAGCCGAGAAGAAAGACAAGTATTATAAAGCAAAACAGCCGACGGATGCATTTCAATATTCAAGGGCTGTTACAAAAATTTTTTTTAAAGGAACGTACGATCTTTATGCTAAAGTTTTTAGACGTCATGGGCGAATAATTACAAGAGCCGACAGTTGCTCTGATTGTTACAAAGATTGATTATTCAGCCGGCTTATCCTGCTCCGGGTCTTCTGCGGAGCAGATCTGGCGATTGCCGTGTTCCCAGTTGTAGTTAGACATAGCATCAAATGACCCGGAGAAGAAAGGCGCGATGTTGAGCTCACCAGGGAAGAGATCTTTGCTTCGGGAGGGTATCAAGTCTTGACACTCATAAAGAGGTCCGCGCATCCGCTTGTCTTCCTGATCGTAGGCGGCTTGAAAGTTTTTTAAGTCGTCCTCCGCCTCATCAGCCATTACAGACGCCAGATGGCGAGAGGCCTTGACGACCTTGTAATAGTCTTCATCGGCGAAGTCTGAGCCGTCCACCTTCTTTGATGGATACCCGCCCATCATCTCTTCTGCTATTAGATCCGGCGCAAAGGCCATGACCCGGCTCAGACCTGCGACGGCTCCAGCCCGAAATGCCGACTTCTTCAGCTCTTGGATTTGTTTTGGCACCGTTGAGAACAGCTCCAGCATCTCTTTTAGAGCCTTGGGGATCTTGTCCCTATACTGCATGCTTTTTAAGGTGAACATTGCACCGCCGTACAATTGTTTTGTGAAAGTGTACATTGCTTTCAGTGCTAGAATGCTGTCATCGACCAGTTGCCGGCTCAAAGGGCTTGCATGAGCCGAAAATCATAAGTCAGTTGTCAGTTGTGGAACCAATGACGTTTAAATGAGGAATGCAGAAAAGATCTCCTTACCAAATAAGGCGGCGGACATCTTGGAGATGTGCCGTTTGAGCCCTTGAAGTTCATCAGCAACGGCGATGAGCCGCTGGTCGACTTCATCCGCCCGTTTGGTCAATGCAGCCTTCTCCGACTCAACTGATTCTTTCACGGTTGTCAGCTCGGCGGTGAGTTTGGCCACCTCTTCGGCTAAAGAGCCGGCATCTTTCATCAGCGAGGCCTCGAGCTTCTTGTTGCGCAGTTAAATTTGTCTTGAGGTCAGCCAGCTCAGAGCCAGTGGCGTTCAGAGCATCATGTGTGCATTAAAAGGTGAAATAAAGGTTATTGTAGCCGTAAGAGTATTCGTAAGACATAAGGGATCACAGTCTAAATTTCTACAAGTCTCAAACAGATTGCAAGCAATATATTTGACACTTGGGGGCTAATGTATATTTGATCTGTCAATCTTCTACAGTTCCGACTCATCTTCCTGGAAATTGACCCGGAACTTGGGGGCTACACATTGGCTCTTTTCTACAATCTTAAAAGGCCCGACTCAAATAAAGTTTGAGCCGGCCCTTGGGGGCTACACTATGCTTTTCATTCAGACTATGGAAGTCCCAGTTCAAATAAATTTGAGCCGACCCTTGGGGGCTAGGATATGGTTCTCTTATAATCTTCAAAAGTTCCGACTCAAATAAATTTGAGCCGGCCCTTGGGGGCTACAGTTGGCAATGTACAAGTATGGCATGATTTCAAAGCAAGAGTATTTATGTATAAACTCCAAAGGAAGAGCCGAATTTAATTCTATGACAAGATTTAATCCGGCCCTTGGGGGCTGAGGAAGGATATGACCAGGAAAAGTAAACATACCTCATATTTCATTTTTATCATGCTGACGAGCCGGAGTTCCAAATCTCGGCTGGTGTTCACCCGGTTCATATAGCCGGAGTGGAGTTCCTCGGTTGTCATGTTGTCGTTTGAGGAGTCGAACTGCAGTTTCCGTGAAGCTTCGGACGACTCAGGATGCCGGGTCAAGACATGTGGTGGTGAAGGATCCTTATGGGCAGACCCGGTGATGATAACATCCGGAGTCGCGGGGGTTCTGATAGGTGTAACTGGCTTCAAAGGAGCAGCAGGGAGAATGATCCATGATGATGGTATCCGCAGCCGGTTCAGTAGAAGCCGCAGGTGGAGCTTTTCTTCCGCTGTTGTCTCCTCCGGCTGTACAATGTCTGGTTGAGCCGGAGCCGGCTGTTCAGGTTCTTCGGTGTCAATTATCGGGCTGGAAGAAGGTTGATCGGTTTTGCGGCGTTTTGCTTGAGCACTGTAAAGGAAAAAGTTAGTACTTGAAAGAGATTGATGTTTTGTCAGGATATTTGGATACGATAAGATGCTTACAGAGGGTTGATCTTCGGTGGGGGGATCACTGAGGCAGAAGAGTCGCCCGAGGAAGGCGTCTTCTGGAAAGAGCAAAGACTCAGGGAGTTATAAGACGCTTGAGCATAAGGCGAAATGAAACAAGAAAAGTATGAGATGCTAACCTCTGCAGGCCGTTTCTTACGGGCCGGCGAGTCTGGCAATCCAGACGCAAGCTCCGTAGAGCCGGCGCTCCAGGTCTGGCGCCGTTCAGTTTGCTGTTGCTTTTTTGAAAGGAAATCAGGAGCCAGGTGAGCAAGAGGATGAGATAAAGGAAATTTCCTAAAGACCCGCCGCGGCTTTCGGAAGAAATATTCTGAGTCTGAATACAAGCATGTTACCTCAGGAACGTTGGCGTGGCTTGTTTCCACTTCCTCCTGTGAGACATGGAAAAATATTATTAAAAGAGCCGGCAAGGTAAAATTTAAGTGAGTAAAATTGAGAGGTCTAACGTCCGACTCTGAAGAGGCTGGAGGTTCAAACCAGTCCTCCTGAGGAGCCGCTTTCTTCTGCTTCTTAGCGAAGACTTTCTTCTTTGTTACCTTCGGAGGAGGAACGTATTCCTTCTTCCAGAAGTCGGAATCCTCCTGTGCAAGTTAAGCCGGAGGAAAGATGTTAAAATTTGAAAGGAATATGCAAACATACAACAGGCGGAAGAAAGGTGAAAACACTTACAAGAGGTGCTGGGTTGGCCACGCAGAAGGGTGCGAGGCCGATGGCGCTGCATGAGCCGGAGGTTTCATGTACCAGGCTCCGAACGGTCATACAGACGTCATCTTCGGTCAGAGTGGTGGCACTAAAGCATAGCTCACCGTCGTACTTCCCCAGATAGGAGCACATGAGCCGGTCCCAGCGACTCAGAGGCATGATTCGCCATTGCACCCAGTAGCGGATGAGATCTGTCCCAATGAGGCCGTTGGCCAGGAGAGCCTTTACTCTGGCGTGGGGGCCTTCATATTTTGCACGATCGGCGGCCGAGAGCCGGTCAGGCAGAGAGGTGTCGGTTGCGAGTCGGGTAGGACGGTAACCTGGCAGACGGCGCTCCGACTCAGGGGACGTGTCCTTGCAGTAGAACCACGTCTTGTTCCAGTCCTTCGGGTGGCTGGGCATCTGGATAGCCGAAAAGGTGATACCCCTCCGGCGTTGGATGGTGATTCCTCCAAGTTCTAAGCTTGGTCCGCCTTTGCACTCGTTCTGGCGGTTGGCATAAAAGAATTCTCTAAAAAATCCAATTGATGGTCTTGATTGGAGATACGCCTCACAGAGGACTTGAAAATGGCAGATGTTTGAGACGGAGTTTGGTGCCAGGTCTTGAGGGTGCAATTTGTACAGATGCAGAATATCACGGAAGAACTTTGACCCGGGCGGTACAAATCCTCTCTCTATGTGATCTGCAAATACTATGACCTCTCCTTTCTTCGGAGCATGGCGGGTCTCACCAGTCGGAACCTGCCAACTGATCACTTCCTTTGGAGGAAGAGTGCCAGCAGCTACTAGTTCAGACAAGTACTCCTCAGTTATGCAGGAGCCAACCCAGTTACAGGAATTGGTTGCACGTGTCATCCTGGCGGCTTAAAGGTATTGTACAAAGAGAAAATGACGACTAAATAACAGAGGCAGATAACGGTGGCGGCTTACAATTACAGGGTTCTAAATTTAAAACGGCTCTAAAAGATCCGGCTGACGAAGAACCGGAGGAAAGCTGGCGACTTACTATCATCGTGTGAGCTGGAAGTCAGCGAGACCCGGACAAACAGGTTTCACAGAATGTTATAAATATTTTGGATCTACTGAAGCCAACAAATGCAGTTCTTTGATGACCTAGACGAAGAACACCGAGAAATGAAAATCGCCTGTGGCCCTAAGCCGATTGCGCATTGCGCACGGGAGATTCACGTACGGCGGCGGCGGAGACTGCGCGGCCGGGCACGATACTTGGCCGAACGGCCGCGCCGGTGGAACGCGACGCGCGGCAGAGGTCTGACCGGCGAACCCTATATGCTACCGGACTATGCTACGGGATGAAGACTTACCGGTGGCGGAGATGACGGCGGAGAATGGCTCTGGTGCGACCAGGGTGATGCAGCGGCCTGAGTCGAAGCAGCACGGGCGGCGGCGCCGGAGCGGGGCGTCGGGCGAAGCTCGGGCGGCAGGCGAGCGGCGGAAGGAAGGAGAAGGGGCGCACGAGCGGGAAGACGTTCTTTTGACCCATGTGGTTCCTATTTAACAGGGAGACGGCGGGGATTTCCAGGCGTTGACACCGGTCTTGCCGAAACGGACGCCTCGATCTTCGGAGAACGGTTAAATGCGAAAGATTTGATACGTCAGCGTATCTGTGACGTCATGCCGGGTCATCCATGGCGACTCTCATCCAATTACAAGAGACGGATGAAATGAGCTGGCTCACTTCAACCTGGGGCCTAATGTTAGGGATATAACCCCGTTATATGACCCGGCTGGAAGGTTCCGGCTGATGGCATTTGTTATGAGCCGGCCCATGAAGACATGTATCAGCTAGAGGCCCAAGAAGATTGGCGGCTCCTGATGTGGGCCGGACAGCGGAGACCCGGACGCGCAAGACCTTCCAAAAGATAACTTGGTTAGCAAGATAGAGATAGACTCGGAGATGTAAACATGGTCCGACTGTACAATTGTAAGACCCGACTGTTCTGACCTCTTATATAAAGGCAGAGTCGGGGCAGCTTAGAGGGGGGGCTATCGAAAACTAGGGCAAGCTTCTAGCACCTTGTAATCGATACTTCAAGCAATAAACAACACAAGCAGGACGTAGGCTTTTACCTCGACTTGAGGGGCCGAACCTGGGTAAACTGATGTCCTTTGTCTCGTCTAACCCCTTTGAGTCCACTACCATGGCGATGGCTCCGAACTCAAGTCTGGTAACCCGGACATCTGCCGTGACAAAACCATGACACCAACTGTGTGCGTAACCGTGACTATCTCTTCTCGTGAGTCCTTATCTGAAAGAGAAGACGGTGGTTTTATGATTGAAGTAAGTAGGTGTTCAGGATCAGTTAGTGATCATTACTACTTCATGTCCGTTATGCGTAGACCACTATACTTTAATTTCTGTACTCGTAAGTTAGCCACTCAAATAATGCTTAGTCGCTTGCTGCAGCCTCACCACTTAACTATACCTCACCTATTAAGCTTTAATAGTCTTGATACCCTTGGAAATGAGATTGCTGAGTCCCATGTGGCTCACAGATTACTACAACAATAGTTGCAAGTACAGGTAATGTGATGATTTGACGTGAGCGCGTTGATTGATTTGACTTGGAGTTCTTCTTCTTCTTCTTCATTTGTCTTGGATGGGTTCCAGGCGGCAGCCTAGGATAGCAAGGGTGGATGTCATTTTATCATTTGATTTCGTCCGTACTCGGATCCTGCTCTTATGTATGATGTTTGAGATGTTATTGTATTGATGTGACTCTGATGTAGCTTGTGGCAAGTGTAAGCCAATTCCATATACTCATCTCTTCTATACATGTACTTGTAATGATATCCATTCTTGCGAACGCACCGAGATGCGCTTCTATCCCCGTCGAGGCCCTCATGCCAAAATAAGGATAGGACCGCATCTTGGGCGTGACAAGTTGGTATCAAAGCCTGTACCGACCTAGGAGCCCCCTTTATTGATCGAACTTGGCCGAGTCGAGTCTAGTGAAAAACTATTTTGAGTCTAGTTATATCAGAGAGTAGGATTCTTTTTACTCCTCTTCTATGCTCTGGTGAGGAATTTCGACTTAGGAATTTTGGAAATATGCCCTAGAGGCAATAATAAATTAGTTATTATCATATTTCCTTGTTCATGATAATCCTTTATTATGCATGCTATAATTGTATTGAATGGAAACATAGATACAAGTGTGGATACATAGACAACATTGTGTCCCTAGTATGCATCTAGTGAACTAGCTCGTTGATCAAAAGATGGTTAAGGTTTCCTAGCCATGGACATGAGATGTCATTTGATAACGGGATCACATCATTAGGAGAATGATGTGATGGAAAAGACCCAAACTACAAACGTAGCATAATGATCGTGTCAGTTTATTGCTACTGTTTTCTGCATGTCAAGTATATGTTCCTATGACCATGAGATCATGTAACTCACTGACACCAGAGGAATACCTTGTGTGTATCAAATGTCGCAACGTAACTGGGTGACTATAAAGGTGCACTACAGGTATCTCCGAGGGTGTCTGTTGAGTTGGCATGGATCAAGACTGGGATTTGTTACTCCGTGTGACGGAGAGGTATCTCAGGGCCCACTCGGTAATACAACATCACAATGAGCCTTGCAAGCAATGTGACTAAGTCTTAGTTGCGGGATCTTGTATTACGGAACAAGTAAAGAGACTTGCCGGTAACGAGGTTGAACTAGGTATGGAGATACCGACGATCTGAATCTCGGGCAAGTAACATACCGAAGAACAAAGGGAACATCATACGGGATTATCTGAATCCTTGACATAGAGGTTCAACCGATAAAGATCCTCGTAGAATATGTAGGAACCAATGTGGACATCTCGGTCCCGCCATTGGTTATTGACCGTAGAGGTGTCTCGGTCATGTCTACATAGTTCTCGAACCCGCAGGGTCTGCACACTTAAGGTTTAGTGACGTTTCGGTAGTATAGAGTTATGTATGGTGGTGACCGAAGTTTGTTCGGAGTCCCGGATGAGATCCTGGACGTCACGAGGAGCTCCGGAATGGTCCGGAGGTAAAGATTTATATATAGGAAGTCCCAGTTTGGTCGCCGGAAAAGTTTTGGGCTCATTGGTAGTGTACCGGGAGTGCCGGTAGTGTATCGGGAGACCACCGGGAGGGGTATTTCGACCCAAGAGGCTTCATGGGTTGTGGGAGTGTAAATACCAGCCCTTAGTGGGCTGGTAAAAGTCACACACAAAGCCCATATGGCTGAGAAGAAAATACCAAAAGGAAAAAGGTGGAAAAAGGGCAAAAGGCCTAAATAAGGAAGGAGTCCTAATCCTACTAGTGGAGGAGAAGGACTCCTCCCTATTGCTTCGCCCGAAGCCAAGGAAGGGCTGGCCCTTGCGCCAGACCTCTCCTCCTCCTCTCCTCCTATATATACTAGAGGGTTTCTAGGGTTTGGCACAAGTTCTTTCTTCCACATGCAACCCCAGACCCCAGTGCATAGATTCTCCTCTGGATCGGATTTCTGCAGTGCTTAGGCGAAGCCCTGCAGGAATAGCTCCACCACCATTGCTGGAGCACCGTCACGCTGCCAGAGAACTCTTCTTCCTCTCTGCTCTCTCTTGCTGTATCAAGAAGGCGGAGATCGTCATCAAGCTGCTCGTGTGCTGAACGCGGAGGTGCCGTCCGTTCGGTACTTGATCGGGACGGATCGTGTTCGTGATTGGATCGCGGGACGCTCGGCGATTTGGATCGCAAAGACGTTCGAATACACCAACTGCATTTATTAACGCTTCCGCTTAGCGATCTAAAAGGGTACATAGATCCACTCTACCTCTCATAGATGCTCATCACCATGGATAGGTTTGTGTGCGCGTAGGAAGATTTTTTGTTTCCCATGCGACGTTCCTCAACAGTGGCATCATGAGCTAGGTTGATGGTTCGATGAGATCTCGAGTAGAATACAAAAGGTTTGTGGGCGTTGATGCTTAGATTTCTTCCTCCCTTGGTCGTGTTTTGGTTCAGCGGTATTGTGGGGTGAAGCGGCCCGGACCAACCTTACTCGTATGCTTACGAGAGACCAGTTCCCTCAACTACACTTGTTGCAAAAGATGGCTAGCGGGTGTCATTTTCTCCTACTTTAGTTGGATCAGATTCGACAAAGGTGGTCCTTGAGAAGGTTGAAAAGCAACTTATGTATCACCGTTGTGGTTTATGCGTAGGTGAGAATTGTTCTTGCTAGATACTCGTAGCAGCCACGTAAAACATGCAACAACAATTAGAGGACGTCTAACTTGTTTTTGTAGGGTATGTTGTGATGTGATATGGCCAATTACATGATGTGATATATGTGATGTATGAGATGATCATGTGATGTATAGATTATCACAACTTGCATGTCGATGAGAACGGCAACCGGCAGGAGCCATAGGGTTGTCTTTAATTATTGTATGACCTGCGTGTCAATCATTAAGCGCTATGTAATGCTTTACTTTATCGCTAAACGGTAGCAATAGTAGTAGAAGCATGTTGGGCGTGACAACCCAGATGGCGACACGTTGATGGAGATCAAGATGATGGAGATCATGGTGTTATGCCGGTGACGATGAAGATCATGCCGGTGCTTTCTAGATGGAGATCAAGAGCACAAGAACATGGCCATATCATGTCACTTATGATTTGCATGTGATGTTAATCCTTTTATGCACCTTGTTTTGCTTAGGACGACGGTGGAATCATAAGGTGATCCCTCACTTAATTTCAAGATAAATTGTGTTCTCCCCGAGTGTGCACCGTCGCGAAAGTTCGTCGTGTTGAGACACCACGTGATGATCGGGTGTGATAGACTCTTCGTTCACATACAACGGGTGCAAGCCAGTGTTGCACATGCAGAACACTCGGGTTAAACTTGACGAGCCTAGCATGTACAGACATGGCCTCGGAACACAAGAGACCGAAAGGTCGAACATGAGTCATATAGTAGATATAATCAACATGATGATGTTCACCATTGAAGCCACCTCAACTCACGTGATGATCGGACTTGAGTTGGTGAATTTGGATCATGTATCACTCGAATGACCGGAGAGATGTCAATTTGAGTGGGAGTTCTTAAGTAATATGATTAATTGAACTCATTATCATGAACATAGTCAGCAGTGTCTTTGCAAATTATGTTGTAGATTACTAGCTCGCGTTGTAGCTCCCTTGTATTTTTATATGTTCCTAGAGAAATAGAGTTGAAAGATGATGGTAGCAATATTGCGGACTGGGTCCGTGATCTGAGGATTGTCCTCATTGCTGCACAGAAGGCTTATGTCCTTAATGCACTGCTCGGTGCACCAACCCCTCTAGCGTCGTTTGTAGATGTTGTGAACATCTGACAGGCACATTGTGATGACTACTTGATAGTTTAGTGCGTCATGCATTACGGCTTAGAATTGAGGCTCTGAAACATTTTGAACGTCACGGAACATATGAGATGTTTCTAAGAGCTGAAATTAGGATCTCAGGCTCGTGCCCGTGTTGCGAGATATGAGATCTCCAACAAGATTCTTTGCCTGCAAGATGAAAGAGAATAGCTCAATCGTTGAGCATGTGCTCAGATTGTCTGGGTGCTTCAATTGCTTGAATCGAGTGGGAGTTTGATCTTCCTGATAAGATAGTGATTGATATAGTTCTCCAAGTCACTGTCACTAAGCTACTAGAACTTGGTGATGAACTATAAAGTGTCAGGGATAGTAATATTGATCCCTGAGCTGTTCACAATGTTTGACACCGCGAAGGTAGAAATCAAGAAGGAGAGTCAAAGTTTTGATGGTTAGTAAAACCACTAGTTTCCAGAAGGGCAAGGGCAAGGAGGGAAACTTCATGGATGGCAAGTCAGTTGCTGCTCCAGTGAAGCAACCCAAAGTTAAACCCAAACCCGATACTAAGTGCTTCGATTATGAGTATAGCGGTCGCTGAAGCGGAACAACCCTAGATACTTGGTAGATAAGAAGGCTAGCAATGTCGGCAGAAGTATATTTGATATACGTGTTATTGATGTGTACCTTGCTAGTACTCCTAATAGCACCTAGGTATTGGATACCGGTTCGGTTGCTAAATGTTAGTAACTCGAAATAAAAGCTACGGAACAAACGGAGAACTAGCTAAGGGTGAGGTGACGATATGTGTTGGAAATGTTTCCAAGGTTGATATGATCAACATTGCACGCTCTCTCTACCTTCGGGATTAGTGATGAACCTAAATAAATGTTATTTGGTGTTTGCATTGAGCATGAACGTGATTATATCATGTTTGTTGCAATACGATTATTCATTTAAGTCAGAGAATAATGGTTATTCTGTTTACATGAATAATACCTTCAATGGTCATACACCTCGTGAGAATGGTTTGTTGAATCTTGATCGTAGTATTACACTTGTTCATAACATTGATGCCAAAGGATACAAAGTTAATAATGATTGCACCACATACTTGTGGCACTGCCGCTAAAATGTCATATTGGTATAAATCGCATGAAGAAACTTCATGTTGATGGATCTTTGGACTCATTCGATTTCGAATCGGTTGAGACATGCGAACCATGCCTCTTGGTCAAGATGACTAAGGACCCCATTTTTCGGATTGATGGAGCGGGCAAGTGATTTATTGGAAATGATACATGTTGATGTATGCAATCCAATGAGTCTTGTAGCGTGCGGTGGATATCGTTATTTTCTTATCTTCACTGATGATTTGAGTAGATATAATGTATATTTACTTAATGAAACACAAGTCTGAATCGTTTGAAAGGTTCAAGCAAATTCAGAGTGAAGTTTAAGATCATCATGACAAGAAGATAAAAATGTCTACGATATGATCGTGGAGATGAATATCTGAGTTACGAGTTTGGCATACAACTTTAGACAATGTGAAAGTTGTTTCACAACTCACGCCACTAGGAACACCATAGTGTGATGGTGTGTCCAAACGTCATAGTTGTGCTCTATTGGATATGGTGCATTCTATGATGTCTCTTATCGTTTTGTTACTATAATTTTGGGGTTATGCATTAGAGACAACTACATTCACTTTAAATAGGGCTCCATCTAAATCCGTTGAGATGACACCGTGTGAATTATGGTTTGATAGAAACCTAAGCTGTCATTTCTTGATGTTTGGGGTTGCGACGCTCGTGTGGAAAAAAATTCGCCTAATGAGCTCGAACCCAAAGCGGACAAATGCATCTTCATAGAATAACCTAAAGAACAGTTAGGTGAACCTTCTATCTCAGATCCAAGCATAAAGTGTTTGTTGCTAAAACTGGATCCTTTCTCGAGAAAAGTTTCTCTTGAAAGAATTGAGTGGGAGGAAGATGGAACTTGATGAGGTTGTTGAACCTTTGTTTCAACCAAAGAGTAGCGCAACGCAGGAAGTTGTTTCTGTTAAGCCTACGTTAGATTGAAGAGGAAGTTAATGATGATGATCATGAAGCTTCGGATCAAGTTACTATCGAACCTCGTAGGTTGACAAGGATGTGTACTACTCTTGAGTGGTACATCAACCCTGTCTTAAAAGGTTATGTTGTTGGACAATGATGAACCTACGAACTATGAAGAAGCGATGATGGGCCCGGATTCCGACAAATGGTTAGAGGCCATGAAATCCGAGATAGGATCCATGTATGAAAACCAAGTATAGACTTTGGTAGACTTGCTCGTTGGACGGCAGGTAGTTGAGTACAAATGGATCTTTAAAATGAATACAGACGCAGATGGTAAATGTCACCATTTGTAAAGCTCGACTTGTTGCAAAGATGTTTGTGATAAGTTCAAGGAGTTGACTGCGATGAGACTTTCTCACTCGTAGCGATGCTAAAGTCTGTTGGAATTATGTTAGCGGTTGCTGCATTTTTCAATTATGAAATCTGGCAGATGGATGTCAAAACATCGTTTCCTTAATGGTTTACTTGAGGAAAGGTTGTATGTGATACAACCAGAAGGTTTTGTCAGTCCTAAGGATGCTAAAGGGTGTGCAAGCTTCAGTAATCCTTCTATGGACTGAAGCAAGCATCTCGGAGTTGGAATATACACTTTGATGAGGTGATCAAAGTTTTGTAGTTCATAGAAAGTTTACGAGAAACTTGTATTTACAATAAAGTGAATGGGAGCACTATAGATCTTCTGATAAGTATATATGGATGACATATTGTTGATCGGAAATGATGTAGAATTTCTGGAAAGCACAAAGGGTTGTTTGAAAGGTGATTTTCAAAGGAAGACCTGGATAAAGCTACCTAATTGTTGAGCATCAAGATCTATAGAGATAGATCAAGATGTTTGATGAGACTTTCAATGAGTACATACCTTGACAAGATTTTGAAAGAGTTCAAAATGGATCATTCAGAGAAAGTGTTCTCGCCTGATTTGTAAGGTGTGGATTTGACTGAGACTCAGAGCTCGACAACGGCAGAAGAAAGAGAAAGGACGAACGTCGTCCCCTATGCCTTAACCATAGGCTCTATCTTGTGCCATGCTGTGTACTGCACCAAATGTGTGCCTTGCCATGAGTATGTCAAGGGGTACGAGGGTGATCCAGGAGTGGATCACTGGACAGCGGTCAAGATTATCCTTAGTAACCAGAGGACTAAGGAGAAGTTTCTCGATTATGGAGGTGATAAAGAGTTCGTCGTAAAGAGTTACGTCGATGCAAGCTTTAACACCGATCCGGATGACTCGTAGTAGCAATCTGGATGCGTATAGTGGAGCAGCCATTTGGAATAGTGCCAAGTGGAGTGTGGTAGCAGTGTTTACAGTTTGACATAGAGATTTGCAAAGTACACACAGATCTGAATTCAGCATACCCGTTGACTATAAGACCTCTCTCACATGCAAAGCATGATCGATCCTCATAAACTCATTGGGTGTTAGATTCATAACAATGCGAATCACATGGTGATGTGAACTAGATTATTGACTCTAGTGCAAGTGGGAGACTGTTGGAAATATGCCCTAGAGGCAATAATAAGAATATCCGGTTCAAAGGCCGGTTTATTATATCAGTGAGGTCCTGATAGAGTTGAAGCAAAGATTTCCACATTGGAAGAAGCTAGTGTATGGGGTGTTCATGGCCAACCGCAAGCTAAAACACTACTTCTTAGGGCACCAGATCATGGTGGTCAGCTCTGCTCCGTTGGGGGACATAATTCAAAACAGAGAAGCTACCGGTAGGATTGCTAAGTGGGCATTGGAGCTGGGGCCTCTCAATCTAAAATACGTACCTCGTACGACTGTCAAGTCTCAAGCCCTTGTGGATTTCATAAACGACTGGACAGAGTGTCAGGTGATGGAAATATGCCCTAGAGGCAATAATAAATTGGTTATTATCATATTTCCTTGTTCATGATAATCGTTTATTATCCATGCTATAATTGTATTGAATGGAAACATAGATACATGTGTGGATACATGGACAACACCGTGTCCCTAGTATGCATCTAGTGAACTAGCTCGTTGATCAAATGATGGTTAAGGTTTCCTAGCCATGGACATGAGATGTCATTTGATAACGGGATCACATCATTAGGAGAATGATGTGATGGACAAGACCCAAACTACAAACGTAGCATAATGATCGTGTCAGTTTATTGCTACTGTTTTTCTGCATGTCAAGTATATGTTCCTATGACCATGAGATCATGTAACTCACTGACACCGGAGGAATACCTTGTGTGTATCAAACGTCGCAACGTAAATGGGTGACTATAAAGGTGCACTACAGGTATCTCCGAGGGTGTCTGTTGAGTTGGCATGGATCAAGACTGGGATTTGTTACTCCGTGTGACGAAGAGGTATCTCAGGGCCCACTCGGTAATACAACATCACAATGAGCCTTGCAAGCAATGTGACTAAGTATTAGTTGCGGGATCTTGTATTACGGAACGAGTAAAGAGACTTGCCGGTAACGAGGTTGAACTAGGTATGGAGATACCGACGATCTGAATCTCGGGCAAGTAACATACCGAAGAACAAAGGGAACATCATACGGGATTATCTGAATCCTTGACATAGAGGTTCGACCGATAAAGATCTTCGTAGAATATGTAGGAACCAATGTGGACATCCAGGTCCCGCCATTGGTTATTGACCGTAGAGGTGTCTCGGTCATGTCTACATAGTTCTCGAACCCGCAGGGTCTGCACACTTAAGGTTTGGTGACGTTTCGGTAGTATAGAGTTATGTATGGTGGTGACCGAAGTTTGTTCGGAGTCCCGGATGAGATCCTGGACGTCACGAGGAGCTCCGAAATGGTCCGGAGGTAAAGATTTATATATAGGAAGTCCCAGTTTGGTCGCTGGAAAAGTTTCGGGCTCATCGGTAGTGTACCGGGAGTGTCGGTAGTGTATCGGGAGACCACCGGGAGGGGTATTTCGACCCAAGAGGCTTCATGGGTTGTGGGAGTGTAAATACCAGCCCTTAGTGGGCTGGTAAAAGTCACACACAAAGCCCATATGGCTGAGAATAAAATACCAAAAGGAAAAAGGTGGAAAAAGGGCAAAAGGCCTAAATAAGGAAGGAGTCCTAATCCTACTAGTGGAGGAGAAGGACTCCTCCCTATTGCTTCGCCCGAAACCAAGGAAGGGCTGGACCTTGCGCCAGACCTCTCCTCCTCCTCTCCTCCTATATATACTAGAGGGTTTCTAGGGTTTGGCACAAGTTCTTTCTTCCACGTGCAACCCTAGACCCCAGTGCATAGATTCTCCTCTAGATCGGATTTCTGCAGTGCTTAGGCGAAGCCCTGCAGGAATAGCTCCACCACCATTGCCGGAGCACCGTCACGCTGCCCGAGAACTCTTCTTCCTCTCCACTCTCTCTTGCTGGATCAAGAAGGCGGAGATCGTCATCAAGTTGCACGTGTGCTGAACACGGAGGTGTCGTCCGTTCGGTACTTGATCGGGATGGATCGTGTTCGTGATTGGATCGCGGGACACTCGGCGATTTGGATCGTGAATACGTTTGACTAAACCAACCATGTTTATTAACGCTTCCGCTTAGCGATCTACAAGGGTAAGTAGGTCCACTCTCCCTCTCGTAGATGCTCATCACCATGGATAGGTTTGTGTGCGCGTAGGAAGATTTTTTGTTTCCCATGCGACGTTCCCCAACCCCTGTCAACCGCCGGTGGCTACCAGGGCAACTCTGTGTTTGGCCTACCAGAAGTTTGGACAATCCGTCGTGTCCTGGGAACGAGATACGCGGCTCCTATCGGGATCGTCGACACGTCGGGCGGCCTTGCTGGATTTGCTTTACCTTTCTCGAATGTCTTGAGTGAGGAATTCTGATCTTCTTCGGGCTATCTCGAGGTGTCGGATTTCCCTTGGAATTGCTTATGAAGATCACGAGATCCGTGGTCGAGGTTATTCCTGCTGCGTGTGGTTAATTTGTGATGGATAAGTTGGAGCCCCCTGCAGGGTTAAATCTTTTCGAGAAGCCGTGCCCGCGGTTATGTGGCAAACTTGGATACTTTGTTTAACACCCGGTCATAGCAAACTTGAAGTAAACTCTAATAAAATACACCAACTGTGTGCGTAACCGTGACTATATCTTCTCGTGAGTCTTTATCCGAAAGAGAACACGGTGGGGTTATGATTGACGTAAGTAGGTGTTCAGGATCAGTTAGTGATCATTACTAGTTCACGTCCGTTATGCGTAGACCACCATACTTTAATTTCTATACTCGTAAGTTAGCCACTCAAATAATGCTTAGTCGCTTGCTGCAGCCTCACCACTTAACCATACCTCACCTATTAAGCTTTAATAGTCTTGATACCCTTGGAAATGAGATTGCTGAGTCCCATGTGGCTCATAGATTACTACAACAACAGTTGCGGGTACAGGTAATGTGATGATTCGACGTGAGCGCGTTGACTGATTTGACTTAGAGTTCTTCTTCTTCTTCTTCTTCTTCTTCTTCAGTCTTGGATGGGTTCCAGGCGGCAGCCTGGGATAGCAAGGGTGGATGTCATTTTATCGTTTGATTTCGTTCGTAGTCGGACCCTGCTCTTTGTTGGAAATATGCCCTAGAGGCAATAATAGAATGGTTATTATTGTATTTCCTTGTTCATGATAATTGTCTCTTGTTCATGCTATAATTGTGTTAACGGGAAACCATAATACATGTGTGAATACATAGACCACAACATGTCCCTAGTGAGCCTCTAGTTGACTAGCTCATTGATCAATAGATGGTCACGGTTTCATGGCCATGGACATTGGATGTCATTGATAACGGGATCACATCATTAGGAGAATGATGTGATGGACAAGACCCAATCCTAAGCATAGCACTAGATCGTGTAGTTCGTTTGCTAAAGCTTTCAATGTCAAGTATCGTTTCCTTAGACCATGAGATTGTGCAACTCCCGGATACCGTAGGAATGCTTTGGGTGTGCCAAACGTCACAACGTAACTGGGTGGCTATAAAGGTGCACTACGTATATCTCCAAAAGTGTCTGTTGGGTTGGCACGAATCGAGACTGGGATTTGTCACTCCGTGTGACGGAGAGGTATCTCTGGGCCCACTCGGGTAAGACATCATCATAATGAGCTCAATGTGACTAAGGAGTTATACATGGGATGATGTATTACGGAACGAGTAGAGAGACTTGCCAGTAACGAGATTGAATAAGGTATGGGGATACCGATGATCGAATCTCGGGCAAGTACCATACCGATAGACAAAGGGAATTGAATATGGGATTGATTGAATCCCTGACATCGTGGTTCATCCGATGAGATCATCGTGGAGTACGTGGAAGCCAACATAGGTATCTAGATCCTGCTGTTGGTTATTGGTCGGAGAAGTGTCTCGGTCATGTCTACGTGTCTCCCGAACCCGTAGGGTCTACACACTTAAGGTTCGATGACGCTAGGGTTATAGGGAAATGGTATACGTGATTACCAAAGGTTGTTCGGAGCCCCGGATGAGATCTTGGACGCCACGAGGAGCTCCGGAATGGTCCGGAGGTAAAGATTGATATATAGGAAGTCCAGTTTTGGTCACCGGAAAGTTTTCGGGCTCATCGGTAGTGTACCGGGAGTGCCAGGAGGGTGCCGGAGGACCCCCGGGAGGGGTGTGACGACCAAAGGACCTCATGGGCTGTTAGATAAAGTGTGCCAGACCTTATTGGGCTGGGAAAGACTTTTGCTAAAGGCCCATGCGGCTGGAGATAAGGAGATAAGGCAAAAAGGATTCAAAAGGAAGAGTTCCACCTCCCTTGTGGGAGGAGGACTCTCCCTTTAATTCGGTCGAACCTCTCCTCTTTGGAGTAGAGGCCAAGCCAGCCCTCCACGTCCCTCCTCCTATATATACTTGAGGTTTTTGATGTTTCAAGACAAGATTGATCTCTCTCACACGGCGAAGCCCTACCTCTCTTCTTCCTCCTCCGCAGCGCTTAGGCGAAGCCCTGCCGGAATACCTTGCTACTCCACCACCACGTCGTCGTGCTGCTGTTGGATCCCTTACCCAACCTCTCCTTCCTCCTTGCTGGATCAAGGCATAGGAGACGTGACCGGGCTGCACGTGTGTTGAACGCGGAGGTGCCGTCCGTTCGGCACTTGATCGGATCTACCACGATCTGAATCGCTGCGAGTACGAATCCATCAACCGCGTTCTTGTAACGCTTCCGCTTAGCGATCTTCAAAGGTATGAAGATCCAATCTCCCCCACTCGTTGCTGGTTTCTCCATGGATAGATCTTGGTGAACGTAGGAATTTTTTTGATTTACTACTACGTCCCCAACAGTGGTATCAGAGCTAGGTCTATGCGTAGAATCTATGCACGGGTAGAACACAAGTTGTTGTGGGCGTCGATTTTGTTAATTTTCTTAGCACTACTAGTCTTATCTTGATTCGGCGGTATTGTGGGATGAAGTGTCCCGGACCAACTTTACACGTACGCTTACGTGAGACCGGTTCCACCGCCTAACATGCACTAGTTGCATAAGGTGGCTAGCGGTGTCTGTCTCTCCCACCTTAGTCGGATTGGATTCGATGAAAAGGGTCCTTATGAAGGGTAAATAGCAATTGGCATATCATGTTGTGGTTTTGCGTAGGTAAGAAACGTTCTTGCTAGAAACCTATAGCAATCACGTAAAAACTTGCAACTACAAATTAGAGGACGTCTAACTTGTTTTTGAAGCATATGCCTTGTGATGTGATATGGCCAAAAGGATTGTGA